>BDMB01000065.1:740354-802757 GCA_016859785.1 Macrotyloma uniflorum | reverse complement strand
CTCCACATTGCTTCTAATCCTGTGTTCCATGAGAGGACCAAACACATAGAGATTGATTGTCACTTTGTTCGAGAAAAATTACTGTCCAAAGAAATTTGTACTGAGTTTGTTGGATCCAATGAACAACTTGCAGATGTACTAACAAAGTCTTTAAGAGGGTCTCGAATTCAATTCATATGTTCCAAGCTTGGCACATACAATCTGTATGCTCCAGCTTGAGGGGGAGTGTTAGAATAGGTTAGAGTAGGTTAGCATAGGAGTAATTACAAAAGCTGTTTTTGTATACCTATATCTGCACTACTCCTATTCATTAATTATGACTGTTCCCTTACTCTATTGTAACATCAATCTTATATAATGAAATCTGAAGAGAGGAGAAATAGAACTCTCTTATTTTGTATACACTATTTAATTTATTTCAAGTCAATTCAATCCGAACCATAAGCAAGCATACAAAACACCATAAAGCAACCCAATTTTCATAAATTCAAAGCAAAATCAAAGATTTTCTAAAAAGAAGAAAAGTCAGAGTTCTAGCTTCCCTTACCTCAAATTCCTTTGTCCAATCAACGTATAGAAGCTCCATTTGGTTTTATAAGTGCCTAAAATCACAGATCTAACCCATAAACACAAAATCCTCTTCTCAAGTCTTAGGAGAAAAATTGAGAACTTATCCAAATTGAAAATCTGATCGGTCCAAGTAGATCTATTCTCCGCAAGCTTCACAGTGGTATACTCAGATCTTGAAAAGGATGGAAAGTGAGAAAGATTGGTTAGAGAGAAGGTAGAGAGAGAATTTAGAGAAAAAGGTTTTCTAGAGAGATGGTAAACTTAAGAAAATGAAGGTAGAAAAGTTAAGTTTTTCTATTTAAGGTCCTCTTTAAAAATTTTACCAATCACTTTCACATTTCTCTACTAAAGTTACCATCTTGCTAGAACTACCACACACTGGGTCCTTACACCGTCCTGAAACGTCGTCGTTGTCGTCTCTGTCGACGGCGCCGGCCTTGGCGAGGAAGTCCTCGAGAGTCATCATTTCGTCGTCGGGAGCCTGTCTCCTAGGGTTTGGAGTTTGGGTTTCTGGGATTTGTGATTTGGAAGTGCAGATGTTAGAGAGTGGAAATGAGAGGGATCAATGCGGGAAAAAGTTAAGGTTAAGATCAAAACATTTACATCGGTTCTTTTAAGAACCGATGTAAATGTGAACATATTTACATCGGTCCTAAAAGAACCGATGTAAATATGACATATTTACATCGGTCTTCATACAACTGATGTAAATATGTGCATATTTACATCAGTTCTTTTAAGAACTGATGTAAATATGTGATCAGTTTTTCTTTTATTTACAAAAATGTCACCGTGTTTATATTTACATCGGTTTACCTAATAACCATGTAAATTTAACGATGCAAATTTGTAATTTTCTAGTAGTGCAAATTATAACGAAAGAAAAGGAATTAAAATATAAAAATCTTAAAGTTCAAAACTAAAGAAATATTTTTATAAATAAAAATATTATGTAATTTCATATTCCTTACTACTCTTGGAATACTATTTTTTTATTATTTTTATCAAAATTATTTATGCATTCATGAGTTTACCAAATAGATATTAGTTATTTATTAGTCTACGTAAATAAATCATCGGATTGTAGGGAGATATTCTCTTCGAGAATTTGTTGTCCTAAACTAACAAGTACACAACAATGTCATGAGCCTTAATAGACTTTGTTAAGAGACTCAATTTGGTCTCTACGAATCTCACTCAGAATATAAGTTGGTTTATTTGAGATAATAAGTTATTTTGTCATATTATAAATATTCGTCTAAACTAGGTAAACAATCTATCACTCTCTAATCTTATTTATTATATTCTCACTAACTTGAGTTTCGGAGTATAATTACATGTATATCTCCATTCAATCCTATTCGAATAAGGAATTCAAAAGTCATTTAGAACATCAAAAACATCTTGAAACATCACCTAATCTTTGTAAATATAATGAGAAAGTTACAAAGTTAGACATTCACTCCTTAATTACTAAATAATAATACAAATATAATTGGAAATTCTCTAACAACAATTTATTACTTTTCCACATAAAATCCTTTAAACGTATAAAAATCTTCTTAAAATTATAATTTTTAAAAAAGTTTTTTATGACAATTTCTCATAAAGAATTTATATATTAAAAACTCCTAATTTATTATATATTTTAATTATATAACATAAATAAAATTTCCTGTAAAATTACTTAAGCAAAAATACTACTTCGATTAATATACATTTTATACACTTTTTTTTTTTTTTTTGACATTTCGTTTTGCTTATTAAACATTTTACCTTTTCTCTTCTAATTTTAAAACACGAAATAAAAGTAATCTTTTATACCCGTAAAAACATTTTAAATATACGAACATAATTTTTGTTTGTTGTTTAGAAATTTGTTATCTAAGCTTAAATTATTTATAAGACATTTTATGAATTTATAGTAAACTTTTCATCTTTTATAATAAAGTCAAACAAAAATTTATAACAGAATGAGAAACTTTGTTAATTACAAGTTTTTATTTTCTAAATTTTTAAATTGTGTAATTTTAGTTACTTAAAATTTTCAAATATCGTAAATGTATAATTATTTTAGTATATTCGTGTTAAGGGTGTTCGCGGTACAGTTTGGTTCGGTTTTTCGCTAAAATTTATCTGAACCAAATATAAAAATTATTTGCGGTTCGGTTTGGTTCGGTTTGAAATAAAAAAAATCCGAAACAAACCAAACCAATTTTAGCGGTTTGGTTTGGATCGGTTTTTGCAGTTATTTTTTTAATTTTTAATTTTATTTTTTTATTAATAATTGACTATTTTTATCTTTTTAAATAATAAAATAATAAAATTATATCATTAACTAGATTTCATATGATTAGATAAATGATTGAAAACCAAAAATGATAATATTACTATTTAATTTTTTTGCACACTTTTGCTCAATTATATTTTATAATTATTTTTGGTATTTTTAGTACCAATTTTTATAAATATATTTGTCATTACCGATTAAAAAAAAACATGGAATAAAAGAAATGTATCTTTTTAACCATCAAATCATATATTGTTTTAATTTAATACCAACAAAATAGCAATATAATATTTGACAAAACCACTAATAAAAATACACAAAAAAATTCAAGTAGATCAATTGTCAAATGTCAATTATTACAACCTGTAAAAAATAAAACATGATTAGTTAAATTCAAATTGCAACATTTTTTGACACTTTTTATAAGAAAAAAACATAATTTGTCAAGAAATCATCATACCATATAAAAATTAATTTCTGTAGCAACTAATCGAATTCTTTTCATGTAGTGGTAGGACTGGACAAATTTCTAGAAACATATAAAATACAATAATCAATAGAATTAAAAAAGTAGATAAAAAATAATTAGACAATAAAAAAGTTTAGGTAGAATATGAAAATACCCATTTCAATTCTTTCAATGTCTTGCAAGTATTCTTCAATCTCTATTGACCATGGAGAGGGTGAAATGGTGTGATGAAGATGAATTTGAATAAGAGTTAACGATGAGATAATGAAATCAGAGTAAGGGAGTTTCAAGTAAGGAACCATGGAACCCTAAGATGCGTTTAACGAGATGAAAGTTGTAATAGACAACAACGGTAGGTTAGGTTTTGGTTTAGGGTTTAGGGAAATAAAATTAAAAATAAATATAATATTATTTAATAATTGCAGTTCGGTTTGGTTTAATATTATTTAATAATTTCGGTTCGATTTAGTTCGGTTCGGTTTTGAAATGTCAAACTGCAAACCGAATCAAATTGCGCGGTTCTGAAAAAAAAAATTCAAAGTGATCCAAAAATTTGCGATTTTAATCGGTTTGCGGTTTTCTTTTTGGGTCGGTTCGGTTCTGAACACCCCTAATATATATATATATATATATATATTATAATTTTAATATTTTGATAAAAAAATTAGATAAATTATATAAGATAACTTTTACAGATTATCTTCAACATAAACTAATTTATTTAATACAAAAATTGTTATATTTTCATCCTTAAACAATTTTTGTTCAAACAAAATTTAAGGTTATTTTTTTTCATTGATTAAAATAAATATTCCGAAAAATTATTTAATTTTTTTTTATTGATTAAAAGAAATATTCCCAAAAAAATATTGAAGAAAAAAATTTCGAAGTTGAAATCAAACCATAACCTAACTTTGTTCCGTTCTTCACCCCCAAAACACATTTTATTCATTCAACAACGTACTCACCGATTACGCTCTCTCAATTCAATTAACTCTCAAACTCTCTTCACAACTCATCTATTTTCCACTCTTTCTTCATTCTTCCCAAACCCAATCCCTTTTCACAATTTCCGCTCGAACCCTAATCAACCGCAATTACTTCCTCCGTCGTTCAATCCATTGCTGAGTATCTCGTTATCGCTCTTTCAACTCAAGCTCGCAATTTCTGCTTCCGCTGTAATTTATACCACGTTCCGTGTTTCTCGAGGTAAGCCCTAAACCCATCGTAGTTCATTTTATTACCTTCTCTCTCTCATGTTTAGAAAAAAATTGCGGGAAGAAAATGTGTTATTCTGTGGTTTGGTTGAGAAGTAAAATAAAATATTGGAATATAAATGAAAAGGAACGCATGAATTTTGATGGGTGTTAAGTTAACTTGGTAGGAACTTTTTCTATGCACCTAAGTTGTATAATTTATGTTTTTTGAGTGCTATGCATATTATTAACATTGTCCTTAGGATTATGCGAATTGCGGCATTTTAATGTGCAATTTAACTTGCGGTGAAGTGAATTTAAACTGATTTACAGAAAACGAAACAAGTTTGGTTTTCATCTGGCTCTGACGCTTTTGAATGTTCAATCTGGTTCTTCTTGTCTTTGTTTATTTGTTTGATTTGTTGATTGCTATGTGTAAATAATTTAGCTTTCCGTAGGAATTAAGTTTTGTTTTATTCTAAACCACCATATTATTAATAACTGACGTAAATGACGTTGAGCACTGCAAGGAGGCTAGATATAACTTGGAGTCAACTTGTCAAATTTAACAAATTGAAAGTTACTTTTGAGCACAACTTGTTTGTCATATTTACTAAGGCTAAATACAGTTTCATGTTTGATTGAGCTTCACAGCCATTGGTTTTCAGGCATCTCACCTTCTACACCTGTGTCTCCTCTCCACTTAGATTTCATTACACTTTACCTTTTCAATTTTTTGTTAGTTTTTATGCCCAATTTTCTACTCATACACCTTTTTCTTTTATATTTTACTTACACCCTTTTCAGATTTTGTCTGCAGTAAGTTAAGGGTTTCTGCAAAACGAAATCTGGAACAGGGAATGTACTGTGTAACTTTTGTAGGTTGTAAACTTACTTTTTATTTTTTTAAATTGACAGGTTTATCTGCCCTAAAACATGGATGAGGATCAAGAGATGGAGAGATTTGGAATGGAGAATGATTATGAGGGTGGTCAATGGATTGGTGACGAGTTTTACTACAAGAGTCGAAAAGAAAAACGCACTCAGACCAAGGATGATGTTCTTTATGGAGTTTTTGCAGATTCTGATGATGATGAAGATGATTATCCAAGTAGAAAACGTAGGAAGGACCGTGATTTTTCAAAGAAGCAAGACCTAACCAAGCCTGTGAATTTTGTGTCTACAGGCACTTTTATGCCCAATGAGGAAATTGATAGTAAGTCCAAAGAGCAGAATGAGAAAGACAGTTATGTTAGTGAGGATAGGCCGGGGTTAGGCTTAGGTTTTGGTATGGGGTCTGGTAGCACTTCTGGGTCTGGTTTAGGTTTTAATTCTGGTAATGCTGCAAATGGTTCAGAAGGAAATTATGATTCTGACGAGAATGGTCATGATAATTTCTTGCCGACAGCATTTGGGAAGAAGATTAAGGAGGGGGCAATGAGAAGGGAAAGGGAACGGGAGAAGGAGAGGTTGGAGAAGAAAAGGGGGAAGCATCATAGTTTAGTTCAAGATGGGCTTAGTGATGTGGGGAAATTTGAGAAGCATACGAAAGGGATAGGCATGAAGCTGTTGGAGAAGATGGGTTATAAAGGAGGTGGGCTTGGGAAGAATGAGCAGGGTATTTTGGCTCCTATTGAGGCTAAATTGAGGGCCAAGAATTCTGGCATAGGGTTTAATGAATCTAAGGAGACTACGCCGTTGCCTGTTTTGCAGCAAGAGAAGAAGAATGTGCTAGAAGTCTCCCAACCTGTGGTTAACAAAACGAAGGAAAGGTTATGGTCAAAGCAAGCAAGGTTGAAGAAAAAAAAGGAGGAAGAGTATATAACTGCTGAGGAGTTGTTGGCAAGCAAGCAAGAACAAGAGTTGGAGGTTGTTCAGAAGGTTTATGATATGAGGGGGCCACAGGTTCGAGTATTAACAAATTTGTCTGATTTGAATGCTGAGGAGAAAGCAAAAGAAAACGATATCCCGATGCCAGAACTTCAGCATAATGTAGCATTAATAGTTCAGCTAGCTGAGGCTGACATCCAAGAGATCGATAGAGATTTGAGGAGAGAGAGGGAGACAGCACTTAGCTTAAAAAAAGAGAAAGAGAAGTTAGAAAGTGAGGCAGCATTTCAAAAGATGCAGCTGGATAATATGGAGGAGATAATGCGTGTGTTAGACCGTGTTGGAGAAGAAAACACTTTGGGAACGTTAACACTGGATTCCCTTGCTCAATGCTTTAGGGATTTACACAAAAAATCTGCTGATAACTACAAGTTGTGTAACTTGTCGTGCATTGCTTGTTCATATGCTTTACCCCTGTATATCAGAGTGTTCCAAGGATGGGATCCTCTTCGAAATCCATCTCATGGGTTGGAGTTGGTTTCACAGTGGAAGTCATTGCTTCAAGCTGAAGATTCAGTCGATATATGGGATGTATCATCACCTTATACTCAATTGGTTTCAGAGGTTATATTGCCAGCTGTTAGAATATCTGGTATTAATACCTGGCAGGCACGGGATCCTGAACCAATGTTATGGTTTTTGGAATTGTGGGAAAAGTTACTTCCTCAATCAGTCCTTGCCACCATATTAGACAATATAGTCATGCCAAAATTATCAAGTGCTGTAGATACTTGGGAACCACACCGAGAGACCATTCCTATTCACACTTGGGTGCATCCATGGCTTCCTCTGCTGGGGCACAAGTTGGAGGGTATTTACCAGGTGATTCGTTTTAAACTGAGTACTGTTCTTGGTGCCTGGCACCCAAGTGACGGTTCTGCTTATGCTATATTGTCTCCTTGGAAGTCTGTATTTGATTCTGCTAGTTGGGAACAGCTTATGCTTCGTTTTATAGTACCAAAGTTGCAGCTTGTCTTGCAAGAGTTCCAAGTGAACCCAGCAAGTCAGAATCTTGATCAGTTTTACTGGGTAATGAACTGGGCTTCTGCTATTCCTATTCACTTGATGGTTGATATGATGGAGAAATTCTTTTTTGCCAAATGGCTTCAGGTTCTGTATCATTGGCTGTGCTCAAATCCTAATTTTGAAGAAGTTACAAAGTGGTATTTGGGATGGAAAGAACTCATTCCAAAAGAACTGTTGGCAAATGAAAGTATCCGGTACCAGCTTAATCGTGGTCTTGATATGATGAACCAGGCTGTTGAAGGTATGGAGGTGGTCCAACCTGGTTTAAAGGAGAATATAAGCTATCTTAGGGTACTTGAGCAGAGGCAATTTGAGGCTCAACAGAAAGCAGCAGCCTATGCTCAACAGCAAGCTGCTGCTAGCTTGGGTGGTGCAGTCAATGCAGATGGTGCACATGAATTGAGCTTGAAAGAAGTCATTGAGGCTCATGCTCAGCAACATGGTTTGCTGTTCAAGCTTAAACCTGGTAGAATGCACAATGGTCATCAAATATATGGGTTTGGTAATGTCAGCATAATAATAGACTCTCTACATCAAAAGGTATATGCCCAAAATGAAGAAATGTGGTCTATGGAATCTCTTCAAGGCTTGCTAGAGTTGCATAATAAATCCCTTAGTAAAAGGCGCTGAATTCTGCATTGGCCAATGTGAAGTATCTGAATTCTCAGGTACTCTATCTAGTTTATTGTACGAGTTGTATTCTCTTGATTACTTTCTAAGCTTGGGATGTGGTACTTTCTTGTTTTGTCTTGAGAAACTTTATGTCTGATCATACGCAGAATAAGTATGTAATATGTAATATATGCTTTCTGTGCATTTATTATATGCATTGATATATATGTTAATAGTTTTCTATTGCAAGGTAAAACCTCTTAGGTCAAATTTAGAAATTGTTTGGGGATTATGTTTTTATTTTTTTCTTCTTTCTTGCACTTGTTTCATCATTTAATTATCAAGTAAACTTGCTTCTATTAATCTTTGAAGGTGTTTAAAAACCATGGTGCTTCTGCTGGTGCCTCAATGAGTCATTCTCACAGTCAAACGATGGCCCTGCTATTGTGCTTCTTGCAAGTATGAAACATCATTTTGATCAGACAGAAAAATGTTTTTCTTGTGAAATTCGACATGAAGATCTTTTGATTGATTTATCTCCAACTTCTTTTCACTGGTTCCTTTTGCTGCTACATTCCTTGAGATGTGGATTTTTCCTTAGTATTGCACTGCTCACATCCTTGAATTGGATGCTGAAAATGTATCATTCAGTATTTGCGAAGTCCTATTATTGCTATGTTCAAAATGTTGGTTTCAATAGAAGGCATCTGATACAAGGCGTGAATGAAAGGCTTAATTTTAGCTATTTTCTGTGACTTGATGCCAATTTCGAATATGGGGTGATTGCATGTGACAGAAACGTATAGAACAAGTAGATCCGAAATGGTGTTAGACTATTAGTCGCTTCTATTGCCATTATAGTATTTTTTTTTGGATTATAACCGTATTTTCCTTTGGTGCGTGAATAATATGAGATTGGATATGGACTCTGCTTAGAAATTATAATTAGAAATGGGGATGCCAAGTTCTTTTTGGGAACTGTCACTGTTAGGTGTAATAAACATTACCAAGTAGCAAATACTTTTCATGTCATCTTCATGTGTGGTAGACTGAGTGAACTAAAACCTTATACAATAGTTTTCCTTGTATCATACTTGTTAGTATTGAATTACACTTAGAGAAATAGGGACTCTCATTGCTATAGCACATTGCTTAACACAGTCTAATCTGACTTTGCTATATTATATATATATATATATATATATATATATATATATATATATATATAATATAGAAAAGACAGATTAGACTGTGTTAAGCAATGTGCTATAACAAAGAGAGTAAAAAAGTAAAAACCACTGTTATTTATGAAAAATTAAAATAAACTCATACAACTCCATCTTCATCTAAAGTTTTTAATTGTGAATGCATTCAATTATTGAAGACTTAAATCACAAACTGTCCTTTTAAACTTTGAAAGAGCTAAGCACTCTATGCATTAGCATGTAGGGACTTGTAGTGAGAGGGTAAAGCTGGGAAGCAAAGAGTGTGAAACACACACACACACACACACAGAGACACTTATCAACAATGAACTGCTGGGTGGGAAGTTCCCCATGTTTCTGACCTGTGAAGGTAAAAGAAATGTGTTTAGATTGATTATCTGACCAGAGCTGGTGAGAAACACTGCATTCTGCAGAAGTCACCAGTGGTGCTGCAGCAGATGAACAAAGAATTTGGCCTGTAGCTGCAAGAGGATAGTGATATCCTTGTAAGAGATGCACAAACACCTCTTTAGAATAGTGTTAGTCACTTTTTTGACCCAAAACGGGCTGATGGTGCATGTTGGACACTTCTCTACCTTGTTGCAATAAAAATTAATTTTTCTTGGTTCGGAAACCTCTCCAACATGGTTGGGACATGGGTCAAGAAAGTGAACCGACACATACGCTTGCCTAGACATTTCCCAGACACTCGTGAAATTTATTTTTTTGAAAGGCAACTTATAAATATTGTGAGGCTCATAGCATTTTTTTTTCTGAGGTTCATTATCACAAGACTAACTTGTTTTAACTTAATATTATTCATCTTCTTGGGATTATGAAATATGAAAGTTACAAAGTTTAACTTTATTTTTAGAAGGTGAATGTATATAAATCTTAATTCTCATGCACTATATTTTGGACATCAGCCTGCTGTCTGTGTTGGAGGCAGTGGTTCATAGGTGGATATTGACCAATAATAAGTAATGCGTTAGGGCCTAACAGACATTAGAAATCTGACGAATTATTATAATATAGTACAGATTGGCAATCCTTGTAATAAGCACATAGTGGATTTGGCTATCCTGTGGGTTTAGCATAACACTGATCCTCCTTGTATTGCTGTAATGTGCACGTATGTCACGCCATTATCAACCATATAAACATGTGCTAATGTGTCCTTTATTCGTGTTTCTTGTTTCCAAAGGTTAATCATTATTTCTTGACGTTTATTTTTGCAGGCAGTTGAAAATGGAGGTTTGCTGAAACTAATACTCAGGAAGATGTCTTCGCAGTTGAACAATCCACCATTCAACTATATGATTCATCCCAGTGCACTTCATGGTAATGGGTCAGAATTAGCATTCACTCATTGTTTATACTGATAATACCTCAACTAATTGGGATTGCGGGTTTGAGCTGGGAACTGGGTATCCTGTGTTCCCCGAGGATGCTGCAAAAGGGAAGTGGAAGGGAAGTTCTAGAGTGAGGATAAAGCTTGTAGAAACATGTTGGTAACCTAATCTCAAACGTGTAGGGTTATAGTTTCTTTTATTCACATGTATGAGGGTCAAGCTTTTTTGTTACAGTTTTTATACTCTGAGCCTCCTAGTGAGGGAGTTTTGGTTCTCACATGTCATTAATCTTAGTCCTGAAATCTTGAGGTGTTGGAAATTTGAAACAAACTATTCATCCTGTACTGGATTCATTGATTAGATGATAATGCGGAAAGAGGAAAGACAACTACATTTTTGACAATGTCAATCTCCCTCGGAGGTTATGGTAAGCTATCTTTTTACCCTGCTTATGCATCAAGAGACTAAGCGAGGGTAAATTGATTTTGAATAAAGTTAATTTTTTTAAGTTGGTTTTAATTAAAATTGTTTTTAAATTTATGTCCTTTATGTTTGAATAATATTTTTAAGTTAGTAGTACTATTTAAAATGATTTTTTTATCTAATGTATAAGTTAATTTGAGTTGTTTTAATTAAATTATTCTATACTCAATAAATTTCTCCACTTGGAGGAATTAATTATGGGTCTTAGTATTGTATTATGTGTACGATAGTTTGATGAAACTAATGATGATAAAAATTGTTGAATCACAATCCGTTTGAAATAGTAAGAATAACAGTGTGCTCATGAATCAAATATCACAAATCAAATGGTTGAATAAAAGAAAAAGAAAAGAAAAGAAAAAAAAAAAATATATATATATATAGTGTTTTTATATATTATAAAAATAATTAATCTATGTTAAATTTTGTAAGTAATGATATTATTTTTGAGATAAAGATAAGAAGTATAACAAGTATTTCTTAAGACATTGAAAATAATTATAAATAAATAAATTGTATATGTTTTTATATATTAAATATATTTATTTTCTCAATGGTAAGAAAATGTATATGTTTATATATATATATATGGTACAATAAATTTTATCTAATTTGTTTATTCTAAATTTACCCTCTCAGACTTGTGTATTTAAATTAATTACATTTAGTTTAATTAAAAATGTCTAATATACAAAAACGAGAGAAAAAGTTAAAAGATATTATACTGATTTTTATATAACAGAATAATAAAATTTTCCAATTGTCAAAGATTAATAAATAAATCTTAATTCTAAAATTAATTAAATCAGCACAAATGTAAAACTAATAAAGTTATTTTATTACAAATACAATCATTTATAAGGATTGAAAATAATAATACTAAAAAGGACACTTCTTCAAGATGCTCAAATATTTTATTTAAATGAAAAAAATATAGTTAAATCTACTTTAAAGATTATACAAAAATAAAATATTTATCCAAAAAGAGAAAAATGTCACTATATTTAAAAATAAAAAATAAATAACATATAAATAGTATCATCTGCAAAATCTACCCTACTAAATAAAAATAATAATATTAATATTAAAATTTATATAGATTTAAAAAATTAATTAAAAATCCTCAGTGAAAAGTGTCTTTGTTATTGAAAAGAGATTATTTAATTCATAACTCTTAAATCTAGACGATAATATATTATTTATTTATTTTTTAATTTCAGAAACTTTAGTTCAAATGTTTTTTTACTTTGGATACTTAGTTATCTATTCAGCCCTTTTATTCATATGATTTTCTATCTCTTTAATCAAAATTTTGAAAGAAAAAAAAATTAAATCTAGATTCATTATAATCAAAATTCTCCACGAGTAATTTTAAAATATTCACATTTTATCTTTATCTTTTATTTTCTTTAAATATAACATTCTAAGCTAGTAATTCATCATTGTTATTAGATTTTGAAAAAAAAAAAGTTTAATTGCATGTTTTTTAATCTACTACCATCATTTTAAAGGAATTATCATTCAATTCTTTTTCTTATTTTACATCAGTTTCATCAAAATTTTCACATTTACCAATATATTAAATTTCTAATGATGACATGTTAAGAAAAAAATATTATTTTAGTGAGACATGATTGACTCTTTATTCATTTATTTAAATAAATTAGATTATAATAACTATTTAATTCGTAAAAATTTATTATATCTTTTTTCTTTATCATTTCATTAGAAAGAAACAAATTTCATAAATATTCTGAAATAGAATTTTAGAACTGAAAAATATTTTAAATGATGAACTATTAATTCTAACTTACCTCTAATAATAATCAACAAATCATGCAGTAAGTTGACTGGATATAATTAATATCAATGCATATAAGATATTATCTATTTTTAAATTTAAATTTGTTGTCATTATAATTATTTTTTTAAAATATCCTGGTTAAATATATTCAACTTGAAAATTTTGACTCAGTTATGTTATAGTTTTATTTAAAAAAAAAAGTTTTTTATAGATTAAAAACCTACTTGAGACTAAAGAGACTATATATTATATTTTTTTTTGAATTTTATTATTATTATTATCGAATGTTTTTAAGAAGATTTTAGTCTTTTATCTTTAAATTAAAACTTTTTTATCTATTTATTGAAAGAATAACTATTAATTATATTTTGACGTTTAAATTAATATTTATTTTAAAATAATATATATATTACAATAAAAATAATTTAATAACAATATGTTTATTTTATTATTTATTATCTATTCATTTAAAATAAATTCAAATAAATACATTTTAAATCAAGTAATTGAATGTTTATTTCGATCTAATAAGTTATTTTATATTTAAATAATTTATAATTAAAATAAATTTAAATTATCTAAAAAGTTATCACTTAACATATCCATACATATCATAAACTAATTCTGAATAAGAAATTATAAATATATATTTATTATATTTTTTATGCTGTAAAATTAATTATATCAAGACGAATGAAGAAAAAAAGTGATGTTAGAAGACCATTTGCATTTTGTTTTATAGTCTATGGTTGAGAAAAGTAACTGCAAAGTTTCATAAAAAATTTAAACTGATTTATTAAATTATAAAACATTAAATGAAATTATCTGTTAAAATAAGTCATGTATTTAAAATATCAAATTAAACATGCTTTTATATGACGTTTTCATATAAGTTTAATGTTATTTTATCAATAAAATATATTTTGAGTGTTATTATAATTATAATTTCAGATTAATTTTGATTTTAATTTTTAATTTGAGTTATAATGTATATTTTTAGTTCGTTATAGAATATAAAATAATTAACTTAGAAATAGTCAATATTGAATAATTAAAATTAATGTAGTTATGTTGTTATAATTTATTTTAAAAAATTTTAAACTTTAACAAATGTAAATGCTTTATTAAAAGTTTCAATTTTGACATCAAATAATTAAACTCAAATTATTAATTTTAATTATTTAAGTTATTATAAATATATTTGTGAAATTTTAAACATTTTAAAAAAATATAATTTTTTCTTGAAAGTGAAAATAATCTGTGATAATATAATAATTATAAATTTAGTAATTTTTTATTATTTAATAATTTAAATTCATAATTAAAATTTTAAAATATATATAATTTTTAATCTAATAATATTTTTAATTAAATAATTAAATTATTTAGTAATTCTAGTTATTTAGATTTTTATTTTTATAACAATTTTTCTTTTCTGTAACCATGATATTGGTATAGATTATAACTATTTAATAACTTTAGTTTTTTTAGAGTTTTCGTTTATATGTTGTTATAATAATTTAACATATTTTCATATCTATATTTTTAATTTAAATATAGTTAAAACTGCTTTACAGATTAAGTTGTATATTAATTTTGAAATAAAATTGACTGGTAAGTTGTTGATAGAATAAAATTTATTTAAATCTGAATGATTTAAATATAAAAAGAAAAACTAAATATTATTATTAAATTAATGTAAAATATCTTAAAGACATGGAATGAATATAATTTTTTAATAAACATTGATAGTTTATACATTTATGAAGTTGATTTGAATCTCTGACCATTGACGGGTATAATTTTTAATCATATATTATGTAGAAGGATTTTTTTAGAAATAAAGTAGATAATTATTTGAAAATATAAATATATAAGACATGATGTTGAATAATAATAATAGCAATAATAATATTATTATTATTAAATTGAAAACTTTATAAATATGTAAATCAGTTTTAAATATATTTAAATAAAATATGTTCAAAAATTAATGGAATGAAATATTTTTTTAGTAAACAAAATCTTTAAAAAAAAAAATTATGAAATTATAGAATTAACGTGAATTTGTGATAACTAATCGGTTGGAATATTTTTTAAAATTTATATTTTTTCGTTCATTTACTGTTTTGTAAAGATGAACATGAGTTATTTGAAAAATATGAGAGTGGTTTAGTAATGTTTTAAAAGAATTATAAATAAAAAAAATTAAACTTTTCAATTTTTATTATTTAAAATTTATTATTTCTCTAAAATTTTATTGTTTTTAAAATTTTTTATCTCTTTTTTAATTTTTCATCCTCTTCTTTTTTAAGATCAAAAGATATCTAATTGAAACGTGTGAAGAGTAGATCATTTTTAACTGATTAAAGTTTGAATTTGGGTAAGTTTTTTATGTTCAAAACTTCCTTTTTCCTCACTTGTTTTCATGCTTGCATGTGGGTCCCAATCCCTTGTATGTGATTTTTTCTTCATCATTATTACTCTATGTTAACTTAGGTTCTTAACGGTGTGTTTGGATGGTGGAACACGTACTTAAATAGCTAGTTAGAATATTTAGAACCTTGCCTTGTGGAGTGGAGTGTAAAGATAGTTTGGACCCAAAGTTTTGATAAGAGAAGCTAGTTTAAATTTTAAGTTCTATGAGATGTTGAGAAATTTGAATCTGAAATTGAATGAATGACTGTTTTGGGATTTATACCCCTAGTTTGAGAGTTGGGAAAATTGGGAATACTTAATGACTGAGGAATTTACTCAATTTGAGTTGAGTTGTGTGATTTAAGATTTGCTAAATGAAATTATTTTGATTGAAATACTGTAATCATAGCTTGTTTGTTGTTGTTGTTGTTCTAATAAGATGTGCTTGTGTTTCCAAATGAACTGAGAATTTAAGTCTGATTCATAATAGATTTAGTAATTGAAATTGAAGATTGGGTAGATTTTGAAGAGCTTGTTGTATTGAACCACATGTTGAAATTTGTTCGAGTTAAGCTGAATTAAATTCTTGTTTCAGTTGTGAAATTTTGTTAGAGAACCACTTTGAGCTAGCTGACCCATGAATTTAAAAAAAACATGAGATAAACTAATTTCGCATATTTAGATATGTCAAATTTATGACTTGGATTTAGTAAGTCAAAGTGATTTTTCAGCAAAATTTCTAAATAGAACAATTGTAGCTTGACCTATATTTGGGAAATGGAAAAAGGAATATCTGAACATTGACACAATGGAGCAAGTTTTGTTTAAGATTTACCTAGAACCCTAAGATATGAGATTTTAGAATAGTGAGAACAACTAGATTTTATTTCTGTGTTAGGATTTGTCATTGATAGAAATGGATTATCAGAACTTGAAAATTTTATTAACTGTATGTGGAATTGAATTTATTGATTTTTGACTTGTGTAGTTTGAATGTTTACTGATCATACAAACACTATGTTGAATTTATGAAGATTGAGTTTATATGGTTGTTACTCCTTGGATAAATTGTTTTGAAATTTGGTTATTTGATAGAGATAATTCTGGTATAATATTAATTTTGATGAGTAAATTGGTTATTGATTGATTTTGAGTTGATTGGATGATTCTAATTGGATGGTTGAACTATGTAGAAAAGTCAATGTAGATGATCTAGTATATTTGAAGAAGGTGTCACATAGATTATTTTAGAACTCATAAACATGAGCAATTGGTAAATGTGAAGTTGACTTTTCTGTAGAATTCACTTATCTGCAAATCCGCTCATTGGATTGTTGTTCTGTATTGAAAAGGGGAATTCAACTTAACTATTTTCATTTATAATGGTATGCATGAGTGAGAATTGTATGAGGTCATAAATGATATTTATGTTGGCATGATGTCTTGGTGCTCTTATTGAGGGGAGCTTAATTTTATGATATGAGTATGATGTTAGTAATGTAGTGTGTATGAATTTAGAGATATGTTATAGGGTATCTAGACCTTAATGGCTCTCTAGGTCACATAAACTAAGATTGTCATGTGATGAAAGTCAATGCAGGTCTTACTAATTGCCTTTATGATAGTTGGTGAGACTACCCTGATGTGAGATGAGTGTGGTAATGTTTTGTACATGATCCTAAGGTGAAAAAGACTCAGTGATTAACCGGTTTGACCCGTGGTCCTAGAGTACACATCAGGTACTAGTCTTAGATATCTAAAATTCATACGATTTTTCATAAGGCATCGATCTTGATTGTGAATATGTTTAAAATGTATAAAATCTTTGATAGAGCTTTACACTTATATGAAATTTTAGGTTGATTATTGAATAATTTTATTGAATAATTGTATGAATTCTTTATAATTTATCTTATTTTCACTAATTTTTTTTTTTGAAACTAAAATAAAAAAGAAATAAATTAACTGAGGAAGTTATGAAATTATTAAAATAAAAAGTTAGTTTAATATGTTACAAACTTTATTTTCAATATCTTAATAGAATATAAAATTAATAAACTAGTTTTTAATTAAATAATTTGTGTGTTTTTTTTAGTTGAAATTAATGTTCTTAATTTTATCTTTTTTATTATGCAATTTAATTTGAATATGAAGATCATTTGGTTGTAAGATAACAACATATTGAAATTCAAATTCATAGTTATGTTTAAAAATACACTCATTCAGTTATCTTTTGTCTTTTATTATTATTAATAAACAAGTTCATATTTTATTCTTATATAATAGCACAGTGAAATAGTTTTTTTTTTTTTATTGAGAGAATTTTAATTAATTTTAAAAATATAAAAATAAAAATATCAATGTATACTTTTATAAGTTTAAGTATGTTTTATTTCTTCTAAAACTGAAAATTAATATAATTTTTAAATTATTTTTTTTATTCTTCTAAAGTTGACCATAACTGTTTTTAATTTTTAGAATTATATAACATACATAATAATATCTTCTCAAATCTCTACGTTTTCCCAAATTAAACTGACTGAAAAAATTTATATTTTATTCTAAAACTATCCCATTATAAAATTATTTATTTTATTATAAATCTAAATTAATATTTATTTAAATTGAAGAAAAAATTTATATTTTTAAATAAATATTTAAAAAATTAGAATAATTAAAAATTTAATTAAAATAAATTTTAATTAAATATAATTTCTCTATTTTTAAGAACTTTCATGTAGTATTTTAAAATTAAAAATAAGTGAGAATTCTTATAAAAAAAATCAAATAATCTTAAAAAATAAAATTAAAAAAAATTTATAAAAATAAAATAAAAAATTATTCCTTATTTATACATTTTCATCATTAAAAAAAGCCCAATTCATTTAAAGAAATTAAATTTCCAAACTTACCTTTAAAGCGTTTCATAAGAATAAAAAATAATTCTCTCACTATTCCGTACAGTGTACGGTTTAACATTCATTATTATAAAAAGAAAGAGTTATGAAAATATTCCATATTCAAATGAATTACACTAATTAGTCGGTGTTAAGCCATTAATAACTGCTGCATTTTCTCAGTAATACTCAATAAATATTCATTACATAAAGACAAAAACATAGTTCCGTTATAAAATCAGATTCACATGCAATGTTTTTTCCTCCTTAAATATTTGCATTTTCTAATTAACTTTATTCTCTTTATGCTTTCTCTCATTTCCCTTCTAATTGCTTGACCCATTTTCTTTAATTAAGGGTAATCATCATTTTCTTCCACATAAAGTAAAATCATGAATATGGTTAGAGGAAGAAAGAATAAGAACCAAGCAGAAGATGGAGAAAAAGTGACATGGAAGGAGGAAGAAGAAACCTTAAGAAAGGATACTGAAGACCTTAAGACATGGGTATGTATATATATATATATTTTTTTTAAATTATATAAATTTGTTCTTAATATTTTTTCAACATTTTTTTCTTTATAATAAATATTTTGATTGTTAATTTTATAGATGGATATGATTGAGATCATGAACGACCAAGAATTAAAGGGGTATCTTGAAAATCATGCTGAAGAGGACTTAATACTGCGAAAGACTAAAAAAACCAAAAATAAGGTAAGATTTGTTTGATGTTGTTCTAGAGATGAAAACAAAAAATTGGTGAAACACAACTTACATGCGAATTCTCAATTTTGTTCTCTTTAAGATTGTCGAAAATTACATGCGATTCTCAATTTTTTTTGTTCACTTTTTCTTCTCTATTTGAAACAGTTTATAGATTAAAGTTTTCAGATATATTTTTCTTCAAATTATTCTGGAAAAGATTTCTTGAAATTGATTACTAAAAGTGCATTTAAACGCTACAAAACAAAATTACATTAAACCAGTTATAATTTTCTCTAATTTCTTTATCTCATATTTGAAATTTGACTAAAAGGGTTAATTTTAATCAAATCTAATTAAAATACATTGGAATATGTATTGATTTTACAGATTATTAATCTTTACAGAAGAGTTTGATTAAATATTTTTATTGGATAATCTCTTTCAATTTTTTTTTTTTATCTATAAGACTTGAATATAATTTTTTTATTTAATAATGTATTTTATTTAATGAAAAATATTTATTAATTTTTATAATAATTATATTATAAATTATAAAAAAAATATTTTATTGGTTGATAAACAGGCCGTTCCTGACTATTAAAATCATTTCAAAATAAATGAATATTGAAATTTTTATGAATTTCATTATTGAAAGTATGATTAGGTAGGTAAGTAGTTTAAAAATAATAAATGAAAGTAATTATTTTTCTTTGCAATAATTTGAACAGTCCAAAAATCCTTTTAAATATATTTTTTAATCTATATAAACCGTTCAAAACTCTTCATAAGAGTTAGACTTATTTATAAATATTTGAGTTTGAATATTAAATAATAATAATAATTATTATTATTTAATGATTATGTTTTGGTGTTATATTACAGGGGCAAAATACTGTGAAGTCGAAGCCCTCAACCATTCCAACTGGGATTCTGGCTTCAGTTTGGAGGTTCCATAAGAAATAGTAATAAAATAATTTCTTATTACATTTTTAGAATTTTTATAAGAATTTCTATTCTCTGTTTATTTTTAATGTAGAACCTGTTATTCTATAATTTTTTATTTATTTATGTTATTAATATTAGTGGAAATATTTTGACGATTGAGAATATTGAATAAAGAAAGAAATAATACAAAATTAAAAAATATAACGAGCGAACAAAAATATAAAAATGAAATAACGAAGAAAATATATTAAAAGAATAAAAAATATGATGTGAATTTAAATTTAATTTAAGTAATTAAATAGTTTTATTTTTTATTTATTTGATAAAAATAAAATATTAAAAAACTATCATTAATATTATAATTTTTTTGTAAAGTTTAATTTAATTTCAATAAAACTTAACGTGTTACATAAATAATTATAAATATATATTAATTAAGATTTTTTTTGATACATTGCTTTCTGTTCAACTTACTGATTATGTCTAATATGAAGTAATAAATTAAAGTAAAATTTTTTCATTAATTTCGAAATCTCATTTCAAATTATTTTAATTTGATAAAAATAAATAAAATTTAAGCAAGAAGTATTTTTATAAAAAATTGAATTCAAGCGTTTCTAAATAATTTGAAATTGGATTTAATACATTAATAATTTGTGTTTAAATTCTTTATTAATTAATATATTTGTGAAACGTTGAAATTTATGATTAAATATAACATTCTAATAGAAATTTTATATTACATATTTAATTAGTAATTTATTTTGAGATGATATCTCAGTTTTGTAGGATGTTATATCAAAGTTCGTAATAATATAAAAATCTGCCATTTATTTCATTTTAGACAGGATAGAAGGGACAGAGTAAAGATGTTAATAAGTTTAGAAAGATAAAAAAATAAAATAAAGAGAAAATCTGATAGAAGTGATTGTTACAAATACTCACATAAGAAATACTTAATTAATTATTATTTTTTAAATTTAAACAATTAATTATTATAATAAAAATAAAATATAACAACTTAACTTATTTTATATATATATATATATATATTTTGATTGATATAAATAAAATATTCTTTATATAATAATATTCATATAATATTTTATCCAAATAAAATATAAAAATTAAATATGATTGATTTAATTTAAAATAAAATCCACATTAAATCAAATTAATATTTATTGTTTTTATTATAATAAAAATTTATAAATATTTTTTTTAAATTATAAAATATTTTATTAAAATAAAATATTATAATTTTATAATAAAAAATAGTTAAATATAAAGATAATTAATGATTTTGATTTTTATAATTTTTCTTTCATTTATAATTTTAATTATTTTTATATTTTAAAAAAATTATATAATCTTATACTTAAAAATTAATAAATTATAATATAAATTTATCTTTATATTATAGAAATATAAATATATTATAAATTGAACCATAAACTTATTTTTTATATTTATTTTATATCCTAGAAATATAAATATATTATAAATTGAACCATAAACTTATTTTTTATATTTATTTTATATCCTAGAAATATAAATATATTATAAATTGAACCATAAACTTATTTTTTATATTTATTTTATATATTTATTTTAATTGATGTAAATAAAATATTCTTTATAATTTAAATAAAAAAAATAAAAGTTAGTTGAATAGATAAGTTTATGAGAAAAAAAATTGATGGAGTGAAATTAAAAAAAATTAAAAAATTAATAAAGAAAAAAATTAAAAAGTTATATATTAATAATAATAAAATATATTTTAAATAAAAGTTAAAATAATTTTAAAAATAAAAATTAATGATTAAATTTTTTTAATATTATTATAGATAATATAATAAAAAAAACAATTTTATAATATATATACATTTTATATTATTATTTAATTTTAAAAATATAATTTTATATTAAAATATAATAAATGATTTTATTTTATTTTTATTTAAAATTCAAAATCGATGCTAAATAAAAAAAAATATCTTTAAAAAATCTAAAATGATTTTAATTAATTTTCAGTTTTTTTAATCGATTTTTAATTATTCTTTTTCAATACCTCTATATATATTTATATATTTACCATTTTAATATAAGTAAATATGTATGTTTTATTACAAAATTTTACATAAAAATATTAGTAATATGTCCGTATAAAAAAAAAATAAATATAAACATTTGTCAATAATCAATTATTTGTGGTCTCAAAATTTATTTTAGGCTATTTTAATAACATATTTTATTTATTATATTAATTTTTTATATAAATATTAATTAAATATTTAAATTAAAATGATATATTTAAATTTTATAAGATAAAACAAAAATTTTATAAAAATTATTTCACCTGTACATTTATTAAATACATGAATTTGATCTCATTTGAGTACACACGGATTATATTTGAATATATTTAATTAATATAAACGAATTAAAAAAAAAAGAGCATAATACTATTTATATGAATACAAAAGGAAAAAAATTTATCAAATTACAAATCCACGTATTAATAAGATGTAAACCTACAAAAAAAAGTTCATATACGCACCAACATAGATGGCATCCTTTAAAAATAATAAGAATATAATTTGGTATGATATATATATATATATATATATATATATATATAATAAATTTAAAAATTAATGTTAATTAAAAATTTAATTTAAAAATACTACAGAAATTTATAATTAACATTAAAAGGAAAAAAAGAAGTCTTACGTAACTTTTTTTCTCCTTAAAATCACCACAATAGAAAATTAAATAATTCCACCGTAATTTAAAAAATATAAGGTCTCTTTTTTTTTTTTCTTAAAAAAATTATTAATATTTTTTATTTTTAAACGACTCTTTTAAAACTTTTTATTATATAATATTTGTTTTATGATATTTGTTTCTTATAAGAAGTGATTTTAAATTATTAAAAATAAAAAATTATATTTTTATTATTTTTTAAATAAGTTTATTTGACATCCCATTTTTATAAAAATAATAATAATAATAATAATAATAATAATAATATATATATATAACGTAATTATTTAGTTAAATAAAATATAATTAGATTTAAAAGATAAAATAAAATAGTTAAAAAAGAATAAATGATCCGTGATTAGAGAAAAGAATGTCTCATGAAATATTTATAAGAATTTTGGATAGAAAGACATTTCTTAAGTTTCAATGATTTCCTCGAGTTGTTTTGGGTTAGTAGGGTGAAATCCAAGTTATGCTTCTCATTTGTGAAGCATAAGTAGAAGCTTAACAATGTGAAAATTTATGTGTGAAGAGTTATGCATTTTCCTTCTTTTTCTCTCTTTAGAAGATTAGAGATATAAGAGATAAAAAAAATTATCCAAAAAATTGATATAAAAAGGGACTTCTCCTTTATCAATGTCACATTATCTCATTTTTCTTCTTTTCTCTCTTTTTCCTCTTTCATTCATAGTTTTCTTTTTCTTTTCTCTCTTTTTCATCATTCATTGATAATATTTTTCTTTCAACATAATGGATCTATCATATGATAAATTATATGAAATATTTTCCCAATTACAGGTCAAAGTTATTTACAAATTTATGTCTCTTAACAAGTTTTTTTACCGAATTTCCAAAATACATGTATTTTGCATTAAAACACGCACAAAATGCATGATTAAGGGATGATACATGTTTTTTTTTTCAAACATATGTTCCTGTTTCAACTAACCTACACAACACAACAACTTTCAAGTTGAAATATACGTGGAGGAATTATCATCCGGAGTTTCTAAAAGTATTCTACGATACTTTTGTAATTCTGTCAAAATCTTGAGTTCAAGCAATGCCCTGATTTTTTTTGTTCTGCTAAGAATGAAGATCAACTAAAACTTTTTATGACCAATCCAACAAACCAATCTTATTTCTTAATTCCTACTCCTGGGCACATGCAAAATCAAACTGATGTTTATAATCACAAGATTGAATTTCACTGTGATTTGGATGGTAACTATATGGTATATCATTTTGTTCATGATTAAGTTGATTGGTCTTTGTATTTCAATTGCAATGTGTATCATTCAAGAGAGGGAGTGTGGAAAGCGAAAAAAGAAAGATTCTTCATATACCTCAGCTCCGAGAATAGAAGTGGTTCGTTTTGTTTCTATACGCAATTCAAGATTTCGTTTGTGTTCTGGCGATTTCTGATGTGAATTCGGCAGGTCGTCCCCCCTTCCTACGAGTTCCCCCACCAGAACTCGCTTACGGCACGCATGACGCATGGTTACAACCTTTACCTTAGCGTACAACGAGTTATATAGAAAGCATGAACCACCTCGAACTCACTCAATCAATGGCTCATGGTTCTACGTAATTAGTAGGATTGAGTTTATACTCCAATCTAAGGTTTTTAGGGTTGTGAACTCAAGAGTACCGGTACGAGTTCTTTGAGTAAGGAAGTTTTAGCTTTGACTTATGTCAATGAGTGAGAACAGTAGTAGATTTAGTGAAAGAGTTTGATCTTCATCTACTCGTAATGACACTCTTTCGACCAACAGACAAAAAGTCTCAGATTGCCAACCCCCGCTCTTGAAGTCTTCAAGCATTTCATGGAGTCGTCACAATGAATCTTTCCGTGATAGCTTGTGATTCCTGAAAGACGGGCAGACTGACTTGCTGATGGCAAAAGGACTTGAAGAGTGAGGGCTTTCCTAAGTAGAAGGCATGGAACTAGCGCTTCGCACCTGACCTTTCCACTAAGCTCTTGGAACCCCGAGCCGCTCACTTGGTTTGAGTTGTATTCCGATCTTAGAAACAAAGCCCCAAGAAAGGCTAGTCTTAGTCATCCTTCTTGATAGATTTCTTCATCAACAAGCAAAGAGAGGTTTCAGTCTCAGAAGTGGCATTCGGTTCTCCTCTACCAATGCTACTACGCTTCTCAAATCGCTAAGCCCTCAGAACTACATTCCCAGATTGGTTGATGTTATCTCTGTTGATGTTTGAAGCACAGTTCAAGTGAAAAAAATCCCTATCAAGTGCCTTTTGATTAGACAACTCCTAGTGCCAAGCTAACTAACTAGGATTCGTTGAACTTTCGCTCGAGCTTGAGCCTATCTTCACTTGATCGACGAATATAGATAGCTTCCTTAGTTAGGTACGACTCTTTCGAGCAATCAATCTACTTATCGCTTCCAAATCAGTCACTTCCTGCTAAAAGTGGAGCTCCTTTTGGGATGGACTACACAAGTCTTATGAAAGAGAGTGAGGACTATATAATAGCAAAGGCTTTCTGGTCGATAAGTCAACAGATCTTCCCCTAGGGAAGACATCAGAAGTTCCGATTCTTTTGACTACCATCACTTCTAGACTCACTTGTTCAAACGGTAGTTTAAGTTCCAGAACTAGTGCCTGCTCATGGAATCGTTGCTTTTGTCACTTGAAAGCTTGTCGTCTCAATCTTTCTTAAGTTAAGAAGATAGAGCAAGTGCATGTGAAAGTTCGCCTAATACTCCAATTAGGTTCTCTTTCCACTTTGACTTCGATTATTGCTACTTCCTTGACTCGACCCTGATATCTTAGAGATAAGTGTGCGATTCTTCTAGAATCCTTCTCTAAAAACCAATCAAGAGACCACTTTACATGGAAAGATATCGCACAACGCCTCGTTTTGGAGGGTAAGGGAACGACCGCTGAAGTGGGTGCCACCAGGGAAGATTTCCAACGTCTGCTTGGAGAATTAAAAAATCTAGGAGAGAGCGACGTCTATCTTCGGGTTTGAAAGGCCCTAGAGAAGCATAGACGTTGAGGCACCTTTGATTACTTTACTCAAGGATGGATAAACTTGGTTGAATTGAAACAAGCATTGTTGGTCTGGCTGCTGGTCTAGCGATCCCTCCTAGCCGCCTAGAGTGCAGCCTACTTGTTGAAGATCGTAACGTTTGTAACTTAGTGCTCCATACGGGGAAAATGAAAACAGAATTCGTTCGGATCCTCCCACATGTTCAATCTTTTTTTAGCGGTTTCCCCAGAGATCTTTATCATTAATGCAACCTCCATTTTGCTCATTCATGGAATTGTATTTAGTACCTCTAAGAAATATGATTATCCACCGTTAGTAAGTAATGTGGGCTGGCTTGGATTACTTAGTGTTGCACACCTAGGAGGAGAGAAAAAAGCTCAGCTCGAACAAATGAATGTGAGAGGAGAGAAAAAAGCCCAGCTCCCTAACCTAATGCGGCACCAAGTTCGGACCGCTGAGAACCGTAGCATGGGAGGATGTCTAATCCTTTTGCAGCCGCAAGGCTGGCTAATCGTACGCAGCTGGCTCGAAAACCCATGCCATGGAGTGAGGAATATCCCGAGTCTCATGTAAGACAACTAAATGCATCTCGAGGTGTTGTCGAGGAACTGGGGGACCTTCTCGAGCACAGGATAGGCAATTGAGAGATAGAGCTAGCCTATTCATTATTGGGAATCAATGCTCCGGGCCGAATAAAAAGAATAGAGTTTATCTCCGGTACCTGGCTTTATCCGGGGCATATTAGCTTAGCTGCACTTAATAGGCCGACTTCCTCTTTGGCGGCCACTTTCCTTACCTTACCCACGCTACACTCCCACTCCAAGCTACGCCTTGCCAGCTGAGCAAGATGCATTATGATTTCCTCTTCTGTGGACGCACCGGAAGGAATATGATCCAGGACGAGAAAAGAAAGACCCTTTTTATGGTGGGCTTTCTCTCGTAAAGCCAAAGACGCCCCAAGACAAGGGGGAATGATGATCAATAGAACCTGGCTAGATCGGGGCTGGGATAGTGACGCCCATTCCTAACCAGTTTTGAAAAGGTTCGCTCATGCTGGAGGGAGCATCCCCACTTAGTGATCGGTCCACTAGTTAGCGCAAATCCGAAGAAGTTATCACGGACGAGCCACATACAGGGAAACTTGCACGTGTGGTTCTGGTCGGGCTTTCCTGAGGTATCTAATAACCTTGCTTCTGCTCGCCGCTGGCGCACTTCTCCTAACTATTGCCCATTTATTCCGGAATAATCTTTTGAGGAGGGACAATTTTACATATTTCTGCCAAATCCTTCTATTATTAAGTACGGCTGATACCATTTCAATGTGTTTCAATTCTTCCGAACAAGAGAGGTTTGATGCTTTTGAATTCATTGTATTAATTCCACTCCCTACTCGCAGTATGCTCTTTATGATCTCGGCTCATGATTCAATTGCCATGTATTTAGCTATTGAGCCTCAAAGTTTATGTTTTTATGTGATGGCAGCATAAAAAAGAAAGTCTGAATTTTCCACGGAAGTCGGCTCGAAATATTTGATCTTAGGTGCATTTTCTTCTGGAATCTTACTGTTTGGGTACGACCGGACAACTACCGATATCTAAAAATCTTCTTTCTTAGCTTAGAATGTTGTTAAATATATATCGTAAACTCTCGGATCGGGTATTACTTAGATGTGAAACTTGCAGACCTCATTGGTGATCTTACGGGGGGAACGAAATCAAAAAGAATATATAGACTTGTAGAGACCCTCTATGTAGTTGTCTATCTGAGGCGATCGATCTACATCTTTCCTCATAACCCTGGGGCTAGGATGGGGCTGTGTCTCGATCTCCTACGTTCGAAATCTGAGGGACTAGTTCCTATGGAGATTCCCCTTGGTCTAATTCCATGCCTTATGACGTATTTGAACTGGGAGGCCTGGCGTAAAGTGAAGATTGAGGGAAATAGAGAAAAATTCCCTTCTGGGGTATTCCGAAGGTGTAACCTAGGCAACAAAAGAAAAAGGGGCCTGATACTTCAACTAGAGGAGCGACTAGTTGGTTCACCAAAACCCGACCCTACGTCACACGTTCTCCAAGTCCGAAGGGATCCAGTGCCCAACTACCGACTCCTTTCGGAATTGCGTTATCGGAGCCGAGCTAGGAATGGTCGTTAGTGGACACCCACCACTTTTCACCGGTTAGAGAGGCCCTCTTTAATACATTAAGAAAAGATGTTCACAGGGGTCAGAAAGACTTGATCATAGGAACTTAGACCGCCTACGCGCTGGTAAACGAAAACCACCTCGACCAGATCAGAGTAAACAACAATGTCGAATTAGGCCGCCCCTTGCCTTGAATTCACAGGCGGCTACCAACTTTCCAAAAATCAATAAGGGGAGATCTGCTGCTTATTGCTCACGGAAACATCCGACCTATACTATAGTAAATCGTCTGCGTATCTTTCTGATATCAGATATCTAATAGCGATCAAAGGGTAGAACTCATGCTTTGAGTTTGCTGACTTGATTGATCAAGTCTGTTTGTCCTGTCTTCTTTTCTTTTTGAAGAAATTTTAAGAGAGGAATCCACTGGCCTTAACTCATATACCCGTAGCTCATTTGGCAGATGACTTTGAATAACAAAATAGTCAATCTAAGAGTTGACATTCTTGGATTAGGCTGGTGCTATTTCTTCTTTTTTTAATAATAAGGAGAAAGGCTGCCTTAGGTTTAGTTTAGGAGTTTGAGTTATCTCTACTTTCATAGCCTAGTTTCGTAGCCTTGGTGCCTAGCCTTTTATGATTCCGAGAGATAATAAGAATGGCTGTTCTTGAATCAGTTGTGAAAGATGCTCTTGCCTCAGTTGATGTTGGTGGAATAGGTCCGTACACTCATACTAGAAGTGTACCATGGCAGGCAAGGAAGGCAGTCTAGTAATCCAGTCGATGGCCCCTTTTTCCTTCCTCACCCTTTCTTTCTCTTTTTGGGACTCTCTATTTTTGGTTTCAACTCATTCTGTTCAAAACCTGTCTTCCATGCCACCTGTGGTTTCCGAGCATGGTCGTTCTGCTTTGGACATGTCTACAACGTCTCCAGCTTTCTCCGGGCGAGGGCCTAAAGCAAGGCAAAAATTGAGCATCGAAGTGAGCATATAAGAAGAAGTGCTTAAAACGAAGTAAATGGGCGACCACCTTCAACATGAATGACTTTCTGGAAGGAGGCTATGTCGCCACACCTCCCCTGTGAAAGAGGGCTATGCAGCTGATTCGGTTAATCACATGTCAGAACAACCGCTAGGGATCCTTTTTTCATTACCAAAACGGAGGTCACCCTTTTTCTTCTTTCTTTGCTAAGCTCTTCCATTTTTGGAGTGAACCCGAGTCTAAGAAATCATTTTTTTTTTAAATTTTCCATGTCTGGGTGTTCTTCTGTACGGCCATATGACAAGTCATTTGCGAACATTTTTCGGGAACCTTTGGTGGTCTTTTTGTTCCAAACATCGCATCCAGTATTGTTGGTTCCTTTTTCATTCAAAGAGCTAGCTCATTAGCTATCTTTGAGCGGGGCTTGTTGAAAGCATCTACTCGAGTGTTTCGATAAACTGACCAGTCATCTCAACATTCCAAATTCCTATCTTTCTAGCCAGCAGCCTATTACGTAAACAACTTTGTCAACTAAGACATATACATTGTCAAAGAAATCCTTTGGCCAGGTTCAATAAAGAGAAATCGTAGGATAAACCGTGAGGAGATTCGTGAAGCTAACGATCGATATAAGCTCAAACAATTCCCAAGCACAACAATAGCAATAGCTACAGCTTGAAAAGCGAAGGTAGTTCTTGGGACCTTCACATTCACAAGAGATCAATGGATAAGGTAGTTGTTATGGAGTCATGAAAGAGTCGATTGTCTGATGTGCTCGTCAGGTAGGAAGGAGATTACCATCGTGCTGATTCAGGGAAAAGACTGAAAAGAAGCTCTCTCGAATGAAGACCGTGCTCCCTTCTTTCTTTATAGGTAAGAGATCTTCTGCCCACGGCTAAGTAGAGAAAAGAAAGGGGTCTTTGGTTCTCCCCTAAGGTTGGAGAGGCTCTTCCCGCTAAGAAATAGAATCATGTTATATCTACGCCATGATATCAATCAGGTGGTTTAGAACTCAATTCATATGGGTTCATCTTCCGCTGGTAGAGAAGTTGAACAAATGGTCTCTGAGCTTTCGTCCCCGTATCCCATTCTTGGCCTTCAGCCGACTTTGATCTACCCATCTATTCTTCTTTTCATTTTGCTATCTCTCTACGCTAAGATGGCAAAAGGGCTTTCCGAGGAAATGAGTTGGGTGCAGAGGAGCTCGTGTATCTTTAGTCATAAGGCTCACCTCTTAAGACCCTTGCTTCTCTGTCAACTTCTTGTCTTAGAGTCTATTCTAACTACCTCTCTACGGGACAGACAGTTGGAGGAGCACTTTCCGAGCGCTTGGTCAAGGGTTCTTCATCTATCAAGAGAGGGTTTTTGGTAATCAGGCTAGAAGTTCATTCCTCCCTTGCTTTGAAAACTTCTTAGGAAGTCTCTACTCAGACGGCGATGGGTTTTGTTGATCCAGGTCGTACTCTATTGACTCAAGAAAAGTAGGTTTAGAAGGTGGTCCATTCGAGGCAATAAATAGGGTGAATGACTTTCCTTGGGCATGAAATAGGTTGTGCATGACAAGAAATCGAATGCAAACTGTAGCTAGTGGGATAGATTCACTTCCTCTAAGGGAAGGAATATCTAGCCTTTTGAAAGTTGTCCAAAGGGAAGGGACCTTTCAAGAAAGCAGGAAGCACCCAATTTCCTTTGCGAGTGCTATCGTAGAATATCATAGACTCGTCCTCTCTTTCCTGTTGTCGGATGTTAATCAGTAACCGTTGTTGGTGTTTGTCGGTGCTTGATAGACGACTACTATTTCATCAGCTGTGGGACTTTCAGACAAGGAATCCCCTCTTAGTAAGAACACGAGATGGCACTGACTTCCTTAATAGCAACTGAACTTCTACGCAGGCATCAAGAAAGGGATTGACCTTTGAAAAGTCACTTCATACCTTAGACGGTTTAGGCTTTAGATTCGATAGTTGGGATTGAGCTTTCACTATCACTAAAGGACTGATTCTTGTTATTGCCAATTCCTAGTCCTCTAGGCCCAATAGACTGAAAGCAAGGAATTTTATTCAAAGCTGGGGAAGTCATGAAGGGTAAACAGCATAAGAAAGGGCGTAGTTAGCAGGCTAGACAAATATTGAATGAAGAAAGAGAGTTTGACTTCCTCACCCGTTGAAGAAGCCGTGATTGCTTGAGTTGAATCAGTTGAGTTTGGGCCTAACATATATAAGAGAGATGGTGGTAGAAGTTTGAGATTTGACATGCCTTTATATCATAGAGGAGTTGTTCATTTTATATGAGATTGTTGTTCTTACTTAATGAAAAACAGTCCATTTTTCAAACCATATATTATGTCGTATAATTTTTAGAATGAAGAATCAAGAATGTTGAAGGTGCCTAAGGAAGTAAAAAAAGTTTTAATGATAGCAGTTGTGACATGAGGATTTTCAAATGGGGTAAAGTTTCCAATTCAAATTAATCCATTTGTTTGGTGAGATTAAGAAAACAAGTGTTTATTATATGAATATGAATCATGTGTGTGGATAAAAGTTTTGAAGATAAGAGTAAAAGCGGATTAGTGGAGAAGGATCCTTCCCCAACAATAGTAACAAATTTTGTTGTTATAAATGATGATTTTTTGTCTTTGCTATCGAACAAAGATTTTATGCTTATGTTTGGAGTGACATGAACATTCACAAAATTTGGAAACATGATTTTGAAATCAATATTCTAAAATTCACTTCATTCACAAATACATTGTGAACATGTGGTGCTAGAATTAAAAATTTGTCTCTTTCTCTTATATAAAAGTCTTATTTTATTTACTTGGTTTTTTTTTTCATTTGATAAAAATAATATTTAAGAGTCTTTTATATATATATATATATATATATATATATATATATATGATATCTTTTTAATTCATATCAATTTGATAGGAAATTGTGAGTTTCTATATATACAATTTTATTTTAATGTTGTCACAACTATCAAATTTTTGTGAGGATCAAGTTATATTTTTATTTTTTTATATAATATTAAAAAAGAAAATCTAATTATATTTTTTTATTTAAAAAATTAATGTAAAATAAATTTATATTTATTTTATAAGTTTATTTTCCATTAAGGATGCGAATAAAAAGAGATACATCGTAGTAATTATTTACTACTTGTTTTGTCTAAAATAGTTTATTAGATTAGTCATCTTTTATTAAAAAAAATCTGTCTCATTATTAATGGAATAACTTTATAAAATAATTCAAGATAATTTTATATTCGTAGATATTTATAGATATTTAAAAATATTTTTTATTTTTAAAATTTTAAATAAATTTGTTTAAAATTTATTTTTTAAAATATAAATTCAAATAAATTCTTTTATCTTAAAATATAATTTAAATAAAATTAAAATATAAATATTAATATAATAAAATTAGTATTTCTAAAATACAAATTCAAATAAATTAATATAAATTTTAAAAAAATTGTTTTTAAATTTATGTCTTTTATGTTTGAATAATATTTTTAAGATAGTAGTACTGTTTAAAATGATTTTTTTTATCTAATGTATAAGTTAATTTTAGTTGTTTTAACTAAATTATTCTATACTCAATAAATTCCTCCATAAAATTGTTGAATGGTGTGTTGAATCACAATCTGTTTGAAATAGTAAAAAAAGCGGTGTGCTCATGAATCAAATGTTTCTTGGCATGTGGATCACAGCATCTTGTGAGAAAGATGGGGCTAATATAAGACTTAGAGGATGTAATTGTTTATATTTATTTTCACTTTTATTTTTATAATTTAATGATTTAAAATATTAATTTATCTTAATTATTAGATTAAAAAATGAATAATAAAAATAAAGAACAAGTATATTTATATTTATTTTTATGATGAGTCGATTGAAATTAATTTTTTATTTTATTAATAATTTATGCAAATATATTTTCTATATATCTCACACTCATGTGGTTGTAAATATATTTTTGTGTTCAAACCCATAATACATTTTTGTTTTCCACACCCATGTGAGAAAATTATACTTATACAAAAAAAATCTCTAATATATTTTTTACATAAATGTATTTACAAGGGTCAAGTACCTTATTTTGTTACTCTTTTCTGACCCCTTTTCAGCCTATTCTAATCTCCTTCTCAGTCTGACTCCTTCAGGATCGCGTAGGGATACCTGTATTTACACTCCGACGCTTAAGTCAATATACAGTGTAGGTATGATTTAGAATTAGGTTAAGAGTGAGAGTGAATATTACTTAGGTTATGTATATTTATTTATAATGTGAAATAATACATAATTACCTCTAGGAGTTTTAACTATGAGATCCATTGTAATCGTTTATTCCCATTATGGGATTAATAACAAATCTTTAGTAATAATAACATATTTAAATATACCAGATTTATCACGGATATGGCGTGATTCCTTATTTCTTTGTCTTCAAGTCAGGACTGAGGTCATCCTGACCTGCGGGGATCTCGGCCAAGGGATATTCAGTACACAAGCCCCCCAAGTTGTAACGGTCGTAGGACTAAAATGGCTAAATGGTTTCAGCGATGGGGTTCTCGACTCTCGGTTGGCTTTATGATTTTGACGACATGATATGTTATGAACTTTGCTTGTGGTTAATTAGTTTGCCTCTTTAATTTGGTCTAGTTCGGGTGTGGCCGAGTGGCTCTTCCACTTTGGGGTTATTCAATCTAGGATTGGACCGAGTAATTGTTTCGCATTGGCGGTAATCGAATTCGAGAAGCATTGAGTCATTGTTCCACTTTCACGTTATTTGAACTGGAGAAGGATTGAGTGATTGTTCCATTTTGGAAATAATCTCAAACTTGGGAAGGACCATATGATTGTTCTGTTTCAGCTGTAATCAAACTCGAGCGGACCGAGTGATTGTTTTGCTTCGACTTTAGTCAAACTCGAATGGACCGAGTGATTCTTCTACTTTGGCTTTAATCAAACTTGGGTAGACTAAGTAATTGTTCTGCTTTGGCTTTAATCGAACTCGGATGAACCAAGTGATTCTTTTGCTTTGACTTTAATCGAACTCAGGCAGATTGAATGCTTCATACCGCATTGGCGGGTTTCTATCTCAAGCAGATCGAGTGCTTCATACCGCATTGGCAGGTTTCGATATCGGGTGGACCAAGTGCTTCATACCGCATTGGGGGGTTTTGATCTCGAGTGGATCGAGTGCTTAATATTGCATTGGTAGGTTTTGATCTCGGGTGAACCGAGTGCTTCATATCGCATTAACGGGTTTTTATCTTGGGCGGACCGAGTACACCAAGACTACACCTTTCTTCCTCTATTTTCTGTTGTTTTCCACTTATTCAATTATGTCAAAACTATTGTCGAAATAGTTAGGGGTCGCGATTGATTTGAAAGTTGTATGTTGACCAAAATAGACTTGGAAATGACTTATTTAAGTCGTATGTTGACCGAGTGCTTAATAAATTTTGGTCTAACCTATACTCTCTATCCTTCCTTATACTAATATAACAAAGTTCTACATTTTCGCCTATATAGTACCTCAAACGGTGTCATGCCCATACTAGTGTGAAAGCTGTTATTGTAAGTAAACTCCACTAACGGTAATACCTCTTCGCAGGTGTCAAATTATCAAGAACACAAGCTCTTAATAAATCCTCTAAATTTTGAATAGTTTGTTCTGATTGTCCATCTATCTGAGGATGATATGTTGAACTCAATCTTAGTATAGTTTCTAGAGCCTCCTACAATGTCTCCCAAAAACGATATGTAAACCTCAGATCTCTGTCTGATATGATACTAGAAGGCACGTCATGTAGTCTCACGATCTCTTGAATATACAACTAAGCCAACTTCGCCATGGATATCCTCAAGTTGACTAGTAAGAAATGAGCACTCTTCTCTATCAATTATAACCCAAACTGAATTGTGACTTCTAAATGTTCATGGTCAATGGGTAATAAAATCCATAATAATGGGTAATAAAATCCATAATAATGCTATCTCACTTCCATTATGGAATCTCCATCTGTTGCAACATACCTCCCGATCTCTAGTACTCTATCTTCACTTTCTAATAAGTTAAGCAAGCTGTAACATACTGAGCGATCTCTCTTCTCATATTAGACCACTAAAAAGATTCTCTCAAATCTTGATACATCTTATGCACTCCTAGTAGTAGTAAGTTAAAAAAATAATAATGTACTGATTACTTTGATTCTTGTTTTTTGTGATGTTTAAGGGGTTGGTGGAATGAGTTGGATAGGTTAGGAAAGTTAGGATTATCCAATAAGACTTCAATTATAATTATTTTTCTAACCTATTCAACTGTTATATAACAATTCTTATTGCACATGGTGCATCTAGATGATATGCAAGATAAAACAAATAGCGATGTACCAATTAAGATTATTCTTTTCTTTTTGTGATGTTCGTAGGGCAGGGAACAAGAAAAAACAAATGGGAACAAGTTGAATAGATTAGGAAAGTTAGATTATAAATTTCAAGACTTCAATCATAATTATTTTCCCAACCTATTCTATAGTTACATAAGAATCATTCCTATGCGTGGTATGCAAGTTAAAACAATGATGTATGAATTACAAGTTAAAATAAATAATAATGTATGAATTAAGATGACTTTTTTTTTAATGTGTTTCTCATTTAAGTGAAATGACCAATACCTTGCATATTGTTTAAACAACGATTTTTTATTTAAGCAAATCAACATCATTCAAATCACTTCTTCTATTACTTGACTTCTTACTCGAATGAAAATTCGTCACTTAAGTAATAATAAAATTAATAAAAATAAACTTAAAATCACTCATTCTAATCTAATCAACAACAAAACACACCATATCATATATCAAAAACTCATTTCAACTCCTCAATTAATAAAAACATGTTTTTCAAATAATAGTCAAATAAATATAAATATATAGACATGTATATTATTATTAAATAATATTTTTTTTACCTAAATTTCCATATTAATATTTCTTTATTTAAAACTTCAATATATCTTTTCGATATAAAAATTATTATTATGTTTCAATATCTTAAATCTCTTAAACTTCCATTAAAACTTAAAACATTTACCTATTTATAACTTTTAATTAATTAATTTTCTTCTTTATATCTTAAACTTCATTTGTTTCTAAATTTAAAATTCAATAAAATTTTAATAATTTTTCTTAAAAGAATTTACAAATTTTGAAGTCAAAGATATAAAATAATTTTAAATAAAATGGACTAATCTTCTATTTATAAAATTTTGAAACCAATTATAAAATATTTATTATTTTATAAATTTAAATCATTAAATTTTCACTATATTATTTAATCTTTTTAACATATACATTGTAATATTTTTTTAAAATTTTATTTATTTTTATAATAATAAAAGATAAATGTAATAAAAAAATAGTTAGTGAATTAAAAATTTTGGGGAATTAAAATTTTAATAATTGATCATAATTTTTTTTAAAACTAATGAAAACGATGATTTTTTTTATCGTTTTTTAACGTGTTTGGATTATTATAATTTTTTATACTTGGTGAATTTTTTTTAAAGCTTTTTAAATTTTATATAATTCACATAAAAATTTATGAGAAATTTATTTTGTATAAATTTTTATAGAAAATTAAAAAATAATAGAAAATATGAATAAAATTTCATATTTTTAAAAAAATTAAAATATATTAAATTTTAATTTCATTTATTTCAAATTATTTAATATTTTAATTTTTTTATTAGAAAAATAATTTAGTAAATTTTAATAAAAAAACTATATTTAGTTCTTCTTTTATTATATATTTATTTGTTACTAATGTCAATTTTCATATATATATATATATATATATATATATATATATATATATATATATTTTTATTAGGGGAAAAAACCCTTGATTCTTTTCAATCTAGTGAAGGCACCATTTGCCAAGATATTTGGACACCATACAATTGGGTCTCCTTAGCCATTTGTACTTTTTCTCATGGACTCTACATGCATTACTTCATCTCCCTCTTCACATTTGCATCTCAAATTCCATAGAAGTGCAAAAGCAAATCCATCATGGACAAGAAATCTACAAGGGAGCACAACAAAATTAACAGCGCCAACAACCACAATTGTCTTTAAAATCAGCAAGTATGACGTGATTTACCATGATTCATTCTATATATTTTCTTGTAGAAGTGTATTTGCTCTTTTCTGTCTGCATCTTATATAATGACTTCCAACTCCTCCCAGCAGAAGCTACCACAACTATTTGTGCCACCTCTATTGGCAGCAACAAAAGCCAGTGATTAGAAGGAAGCACTATGCTAGAAAGGCACAAAAAATCTCCAATGAATTGAGCAAAGAAACTAGCAAAGTAGCTGAGAAGAAAGAGGGTACTGTTGCTGGTGCAGTTGCTCTTATCATTGGTACTAGTATTGGTACTGGAATTCTTGCACTTCCAGAGAAAGCCTTCCCTGCTGTACTCCCTTTTCTCTTTGAGCTGCAAAAAAAATGTTGCCCTTCAAAATATCTCAAAAAAGTTCGATTTTTAGTTCCTATAAAAATTTGTTTTTATGTTTTAATAAGAGATTTAAACCATATCACTTTTAGAAATTGTTAGGACTAAAGTATATTGATTTTAATATAGTCAAAAGTGTTAGGACTGAATTTCAAGATATTTTGAGGGGAAAAAACATGTTAAAAAATAGCAAAAGTGCTTGTCCTTTTCATGCTGACTTGTCCAAACATTTATCTACAATTGCAGGGAATTATTCCAAGTTCTATATCAGTATTAGTGTGTTGGATTTTTCTCCTGATTGAAGCATTTTTGCTGGTTGAAATAAATGTGGCTTTGATGAACAAGAAAAGAAGAAAAGGTGAAAACAATGAATTGGATGTTATTTCTATCAGAACCATGGCCCAAGAGACACTTGGGGACTGGGGAGGAACAATAGCTACTATTGCCTATGTTTTCTTGGGGTATAGTTCCATGGTTGCATATAGTTCAAAGTCTGGGGAGATCCTTTTCCAACTCATCAATCTCCCAGCACCAATTTCAGGCTCTCTATTCACTGCTCTCTTCACAATGCTTGTCTCAATTTGGGGAACCCGTGCCACTGATCGAGTGAACCAGTATCTCACTGCTTCCTTGATTGGTACATAAATATTTGAGCTCTGCATGTTTCTAAATTGTAATTGACATTGTGCAAATCTGACCAGAGTTTAACAAATATTGGGTTATTGTGTTCTCTAGTTAACTGCATAATCCATTCCCTATCTTACAGATTTTCAATTTGATCATTATACATAAAAACTTATTAATCAATTCTTATAGGTGCAAATGTTGTTTATTTGGTATTCACGCATTCTTAATTTGACTGTTAAATGTTCTTGAATAACACATTCATATGCATGTAGGAACAAAATCCATAATGTTTGCATATGCAAGGACTAATGTAATAAATTCGTACTATAAGAATTAAACTGAGAATACATGAAAACATATAAGGACTAAACTATGTTTAAGCATTCTCTTGTGATGGAGGTGTATGGCTGAATTTCAATCTGGAATTAAATTGATAATGTATGAGTTGTTGTTTGCAGGTTTATTATTGGCTATTGAGGTGGTAGCTGTTGTATTTGGGGGATGGTCAGGAGTTGGAGACTTCAGTGACTGGACAAAAATTCCACCAACAATACCAGTTATTATTTTTTCCCTAGTGTTTCATGATATAACCCCATGTAAGAATGACAAAATTTTATGTATATTAATTATGAAAAGAGTAGTTTTGTTCAATGTTCTGAAAATAGGTTCCATCATTCACCTGATGCTATTGGTTCAATGGGTCAATGGATAGACTGTTAAGGTCCAGTTTATATTAAAAAATATGTCTAAGAAAATTTGATAAATTTAATTTTTTTATCATAATAAAGTATTAACATATGAAATAACTAATAAAATTTTAGATAATGTGATTTTATAGTCCAAATTTTAAGATATCATTATATAGTGAAGTAACTAATATCTAAAATAAAATTCATAATAACAACACAAATCCATACATCAAAATTGAATAACACAACTCTGTATACAAATTCAAAATTCAGAAAAAATATATATGGTTTCGATTGACCGATTGATCCTACCGAGTGAATCCAGAATGACTTAGTCTGAATGCAGTCTGAATAACAATCCGATCCAGTTCATGAACAGGGTTTGCTAAAACACTTCAATTTTAAAACCTTGCAGTTATTTGCACTTATTTGGAAGGTGATCTTCGTCGTATAAAAACTTCAGTTTTTATTGGAGCTCTTGTGCCACTGGTGGCACTACTAGTCTGGGATGCAGTTGCTCTTGGTCTTGCAGCTGAAGCAGAACAAGTGGTTGATCCGGTTGCTTTGTTATACAGGTAATTCAGCCCCTGTAGAATAATTTGAGGACAATTGTGTTGATATGTAACTATGAAGTTAGAGGCAATTTTGGGAAACTTAGTGGAAATTCACTCAACAAAATCTTTTGTAACAAAAGTCTAACCCCAGCAGAAAAGGTTGGTTACATGAATTACACAAAGTAATAGACTTGTAATATATTATGAATATCAAAGTATTGATGTTGTTGGAGTTTAAGGTGAGTTTGAAATCTCACATTAGGTAGAAATGGGAAGGTTTAATTGCATATAAAGGAGAAAGACACAAACTTTTAACTTTAAGGTTTTGGGTAAGAAGTGGAGTTATATTCACTTATATAATAGTTGGTTTACCCCTATTTATAAAAATCTCCTGGTGTTAACCTCCTCCTAGATACCGACATATGCAAGCTTATCCATTATTGTGAAACAAAGAAGACAAACTTTTTCTTAACCCCCGTCCCCTTCCATCACAAGCAATAGAGCCTCTCAAAAGACTGTTAATTAGCACCTCTATCAACTAAAATTCATAAATGTCAATATTTTAGGTTGAGAAGCTATGGTGTTTCAGCTATGGTTGCTGCCTTCTCACTTTTGGCAGTAGGTACATCACTCATTGGCACCCTCCTAGCCTTCTCAGAGTTCTTCAAGGAGCAACTTAAAAATGGAACCTGGCATTCCCCTCCCACAGAAAAGGTAAAACCAAATTATGCACCTTTAGTACTGTATTAACTACAATTGTTTCCTTTTTTTCCCCCTATATAACACAGTCAATTAAGAATCATGCAATGCTGAAGAAAGTTATTTGGACAGGGAAATTGGTGGAGCAGGAATAAAACTAATGTCACAGCTGTAACAATGGTAGTTGCTCCCTCTCTCTTTGTCTCAACAACATTTCCGGATGCATTCTCTGCTGCCACAGATATTGCTGTAAGCTGAGAAAGAGGTCTTTTTGTTTGTGTGGCATTGGAAGATTAAGTAGCAGTTTGGTTTAAGAAAACATTTCTTTGTTTTTACTTTAAGTTAAAAAAATTTCACCTTATTTTTTTGTTTTCAAAAATTTAGAAAAGAAAAATAATGTTTTCTGTCTTTTGTTCCATCTTTACCGTTATATAAGTTTTTCAAAATCAAGAAATAAAATTAAGATAAATAACCAGTTAGATTCTTGAATATGTGAAACACTATCAATTTAGTTATTCCAGGAATAGAAGTTCTTATTTACTATCTGAATACGTAATTTTAAGAATCAATAACACTAAATAAGAGACTATTTTATCATTGAGCTATAATATTCAAGGAAAAAGATTACACTTGTAATAGATAAGGGATTAAATATGATTTTTCATTCTTTCAATGAATAAATGGACAACGTCTTACACAGTCATGGACTTAGTTGATAATTTATCCTAAAATGAAAATAAGGAGGTGTTCCTACAAGGGCCAAACACTCTTCGGATGGTCTGTCTTCTATGTCTTCTTCTCCTTCTTGTGAGTATTCTGACTACTCCCCGGTCCTGGCTAAGAGTAGTGTACCTGTTGATTGCACTCCGACGCTCAAATTAGTATAGGATTCGGTAAGAATCTTAATAAAGATAATAATGATAAAATGAATAGTAGATCATACCTGACGCTGACACTCTATTTATAATAGTATTTATGAACCTTACCTGATAGGTCATTTTAGAATTTCCTTAACCTTCGTTTAGTGGTGAATAAACAAGTTTAGGTGATGATCATCTCGACTTAATTGGTAATCTTCTTGATTTAGTAGTTTGCCACCTTCTCCCATACTATAGTTAAATTTGAAAACAAAAAATGTTTTATCAAACTCAATTTTTCTAAATGAAGTAGATTTTCCTTTAAGCACATACAATAAAGTCTGTTTCTTGTGGTTGTGGATGTTTTATTGTGAACTAGGGGGGTTATTGCATGACAGTGCTCTATGGAGTTCTCCCACCAGCAATGGCATGGGCAATGCACAGGAGGGAACCAGAGCTTTATGGTCAAAAGGAATTTTCAAATGCAAATGTAGCACTAGTGGTGGCTGAGTTATTTGCCTGTGGCATTGTGGTGGAGCAAATCCTGGAAGATATACTAGCACTGCACTCATAAATACCATTTTTCCCTGTTCAAAAATCTATCAGAATTCTCCTGCTCATGCCTGCTTTGCAATAGAATCATGTCACATGTGTGCTGAATTTGAAGAAAAGGAGAGATTAAACATGGTGCCAAAAGTTTGGGAATGAAGCATTTATAAAGGAATATAGAACTTGCTCATTGCATTTGACTTGCAGCAAAGGTTGCAAAGCTTGAAGTCTTACTAAAAGATTTGGTTCTGCTTCTGGATGTACATAACTACTCTGTATATTACAATTTATATAAAGATGTAAATGTTTGGTTACTATGATTTCACTTGAATTTGATAGTTCTAACTCTTATTTTTTTTCTTTGTTTTTACTCTATCTAACATATCCAAGTAAATAATATTGCTATCTCAATTAATAAAGCCTTTGTTGAACTTATTTTGTTCAAGCCTGTTTTAATCATTTATCTATTATATGTTTTAACATTGTCAACAATTCAATATGAAGTCCTATACTATTTAGTAAGTTAAATTACAAATTTTAAGAAACGAAAAAAAATCTCAAATCATGATATTTAGTTACACTAAAAATAAATAACATGAATTATTGTTTTTTTTAGACTTAAATATTTTTAGTCCTTTATATTCTAAGTCAAATTTATTTTTAGTCTCTTAAATTCAAAACTGAAGTTTTCATTTTTGTAATTTGAAAATAGCTAACCTTTTTTTTCTTATTTTGTGATTATTTTCATAATTGATATAGACTAAAATTGATTATTTTTAAATTATGAGAACTGAAGGAATTTTATTTTTAAATTTAAGAGATCAAAAGTAAATTTAACTTAAAGATTAGAAATATATTTAAACTTTTTGTAATAACTTGTGATTAAAACTTTTCTTTGAATACATATGAATAAAAGAGAACAAATAAGCTGTTGTTAGAATTCATAAGTAGAATTTTGAGAAACATTACTCGTGATGAAGGTCTACTATATAATTATATAATTGATGATTACAAACTAGAATATACTCATTTGACACTCTATTGAATCAAAGAAAGAAACTAGTTGCAATTTAAATTTCTAGAATTCTCACTCTTTCTTTTAATTTTAATTGAATATTTGAGAGATCAAACTTTATTTATCTTTTCTTTGACATTATTATAATTCATGTTTGAAAGAAATTTAGATAATTCATTTAACTTAGAATCATATACTAAAGATTATGTTTGTTAGAATTTAAGGTAAGTTGAATTCCTACGTTAAAAAAATGAAAAGATTGAATAATATATAATGGAGAAAGACATACAAACCCGTAACGTTAAGATTTTGAGTAAGAAGTGGAGTCGTATTCACTTATATTGTTGTGATTTATCTTCATTGATGAAAATCTTCCTCGTATTAACTCTTTCCTAGATATCTAACAGTGGTATCCTCGTATTGAAAGTGAAATTTCAACTCACCTTCAATTATAACAATCTCTCCCTCTATTTAGGACATTGCAACATGTTGCTCTTCAAACCTTTTATCGAAAGATACATACATTTTGTACATATATCTCCATAATTTTATCTTGAATACACTATAAATTGTAATATTTTTATATACATTGGAGAATTTTGGAATGACGTTACAATCGATGATTCATATTGATAAGCTTTTCTATAGCATTTAATTGACCATTTTAATCTATTTATACGTTGCATAAATAGATGATCCACTGGTGTAGCCTCCTTGAAATTTTACATTCCAATTCCAAATCACTTGCAGATATGACCTCTTATTTTCTTGTACACTTTCTGATAGAGGACACAATTTTTCTGTGCTTTCATGAATAGTGTCCAAATTTTGCAAACAGAAATACAAATATAGTACAACATACATTTGATTACGACACAACACCGATTGCAGACTGAGCAGATCCAGTAATCAGTTCTCCTTTTATCAACTCCAAAATGTCATAGACCTGTCAAAGATTAGAACAAATGAAAAAGAAAAATAATTGAAAAAAATCATGGTGCACCAAATTTAAGAATTAAGATATAAACTAAGAGCATGATCTTTCAAAATAATTTGAGGGCATGTCATAGTTTTAACTGGAAAATCAAATAGAATGTGAACTTTTCACCTCAAAGTGCTGCTGCAAAGCTGGTGCATGCTGATGAAGGGTTGCATATATCTTCTCAAGTAATGTTAAAAGAGCATCAACTTGATCACCTAGAAGATCAACCTATAGTTAAACAGAAAAACTTTAGTTTTTTTGAGTGGTTTCCTATGATACTAGCATTTGGAAGAATGTGACTAACCAGAAACATTAGAACAGTTGGTATGAGAAAACGTTTTCTGTTCCTGTTTTAATATTTTGTTACTTGCAAAAAAAGTCATCTTGTTTTCATTTAGTTGCTTGTCTTCAAAATCTTGTATTGGAAACAGTAAAAACAACATTTTAATGCTTTTCCTTTTCATTTTCTGTAGAAACATTGAAAACAAGGGGAAAAAATGAAAAGAGAAAATCATTTCTCAAACCAAATGACACCTTAAATATCATGAGTGTACAGAGTTTGAGATTCTACTACAGACCTCATCTTCAGCCTTTTGGAGATTCTGGCACCTTTTAATGAAGGCCTTCTGATATAGTAATTCCTTGCTTCTGAAATCAGCAACCAACTTAATAACAGGATCCAAACAATCTTTAATCTTTTCCAATCTGTATGCATAGTTTGGGAAAATATAAGGGGAAGGAAAAATTAGATAATAGGTAAACAGTATGCATGTGAAAAATATTGATGAACAATGATGGGGAAATACCTCACAGTCATCATCTCAAACTTCTGGCATATCATTGCCCCAAATTCTGCAAATGTTAGTAGAAGATTCAAAAGGGGCATGAAAGCAGAAGAAGACAGCCTCAATTGACCTTCTTCATTATTTGACAGTTGATTTTGAAAACTGTCTGAATCACGTAGACTGTGTCCTAAGCTGGTGCCTAACTTCCTCAAAAGTGCCTTGCTTATACCTAATTGTTGCAAGACATTTTCTACCTTGCTGGTGAGTGAAGAGAATGTTTCTTCTTCCCCAGTTATCAAATCTTCAAATATTTCATGCTCATGTAAGTCTCCACGTTCTGAACCCAAGTCTAGTTGCCTGCACTGTTCCTTGATCTCACACTTTGCACTTAGCATCAGATTCTCCTCTGCCTCAAAACAACTATGTAGAGACTCTAACAATATAATTGTCATGTTCTCTTCTCCCTGAGCTTTCCTGACTTGATTTAACATCATAGTAGAGGTAGAGCCACTATCTTCTATGTTACTATCTTCAACCAATGATTTAACTTCCATGGTCAAGAAAAAGGCATCATTCAGTGTCTCAACCATGACAACTTGGTTTATCTTCTCTCTGATGTAATTCTCCATATAGTCGTCATCTAGTTCCAATTCCCATTCCTCAAGCATGGCTTTGAATACAACCATACTGACATCTTCCTTCAGAGAACTTTCTATGTTTACTAACTGTAACTGATCTATAAATTTTTTCCTGTTTTCTCTATGCTTCTTTGAAGCAAAACTTGCAATATTGACAAAATTTTTCAATGTTTCACCAAAGACAATCTGATGTATCTGTTCTGTTACGACACTGTCTTCTTCGCAATCTACCATCTTTTTGTTGAATTCATCCACAGTTTTCCGAAAGATAAGCAAGCATATATCCTCACTTATGGTGCTATTTATTTTTTTATCTACTTGGTTACTACGTGTCAAGCACTGTAAACAACTCTCCTTAGCTTCTCTTCCTTGTTCTTTGATTAAGGAAAGTTCTTGATTTGCTGCCTCAGACAAGAAAATCAAATTTATGTCATCTCTAATCTTCCTTTCAATTGTTTTGTTTTCTATGTTTTCATTCCACTCATTGATTACTTCCCTTAAGTAGTACTTATATACATGCTCCTGTATTTGCTTCTCCAACTCAAAATTGAAGAATTTATTACTGAATTCTTCTGCTTGATCATCTATAGAACCACACACATTTTCTGATTTCAAATTTTGCACTGTGCTATATTCCTTTTCAATGAGTACCCTTTTTAATTCCTCCTGTTTTTTATTTTCATCACAGATTTCTTTTACCTTTTTGTCAGCACTTATCTGACTTTCAACATCCTTGCTAGTATGAATGTCATCTACTTCTGATAACTTACTCAATGGAAACGGTTCCGTGTCATGAATACATTTTTGCTTGAAAAGAGATTCACTAAGTTTAGCATTCCGATATATAAAATTGTCCAATTTTTCAGTAACAACATAGATTCTTTCTTTCACACGATTTAGTTCCTTTCTTCTCCTAGCATATGAGGTCTTTCTTTCTTGTAATATTCCATACTTACTCAAATTCAGTTCTTCACTCTTTCGGCGAATAATGGATTCGTGACTCTTTATCAACTTCGCAACATACTTGCTCCCATCTTCATTTTCTTCATCTTCTGCGGACTTTTCTGTCTCGTCCACCTTTTGAGAGAACTTGTTAGACATTTCATGACTTCCTTCAGGCGAAGAAGGCATGGTTGGGGAAGAAGGTTTTACTGGGGAAGAAAGCGATGAACAATCAGAATCCTCAGGACATGTGTCATAGAAAGTGTTAAATTCATGCTGCAAATTTGTAAACTCGTTCATCAATCGTGGCCACTGATCCTTCCAAACTTTGACAACATGATTCTCATTCTTCTTCACTTGTGCTTCAATGTTCTCTTGAAAATTTCTTAATGAGCTTCCAATTGATATAGACATCACATCTTTTTCAATTGCCAACTTCCATTCCCTCTCTTTTGGCCTCATCTCACACAAGAAAAGGGCAGATTGCATCTTCCCAAAAGCAAGATCCATAGTCTGCTTTAGTATGTCTATGTCAGAACCCATCTCCTCAACGTTTTTCCTACCAACACCATTATTTTGTACCTTACTCAACATGTCATGTTGTGGCTCAAGTTTTGGTTGATCCTCACTAGTCCTCAACTCACAGAAACCGCCATCGCCACCACCATCGCCATCACTATGCTCATTTCTTGTTTTTTGATCATTCTCGGCATTGAAACTATTTGTTTCAACCTCATGGCTGACACCCAAAGAAACCAATTGTCTTTCAGCCAGCTCTAAAGCATGCCTAAGTTGCAACTCATTTTCTAATCTCTGTGTCAACTCTTTGTCCTTCTCTATAATGGCTAATTCAGATTCCTTTAAACGCCATTGAAGGCGATCTTTTATGTCTCTCAAGTCATCAAGTACCTCTTCATGATTGCTCTCAAGAAAGCTGCTTTCAGTCTCTGCATGAACAATGCTTAGACAACCTTCGAGTTGCATCACTGCTAACTCATAAAACTTTGATATCTCATTCAACCGCTCTAGGACTCCTGTTTTCCCCTTCATCTTCTCCTGAGCTTTGTTCATGGCATAGTGCACGATCCACATCATGGTAGAATCTGCCAACGATACATCATATCTTCCATCCATATATCCAGAAATTCCATCCATTTTTCCAAGAAAAATACACTACACAACAAACCCAGTTGAAACTTTATCTCAACAATAACAGGGTAGTGATGAATCTATATGCTACAGAAAATTCATTCAATAAAGTTAAAATTCAGAAACAGAATGCAAGTCCAAGAGAATGTAAATTTGATCTGAAATTTCCACTAAAAGCGGGTAATAATTTTGACCCTTTCAGGAACTTTATGTGGCAACCATGTCTCTATACATTCTTTAAGGAGCATTACGTGTGGATTCTTTGAAATATTTATAGATATGTGACTATTTGTATTTATTTATTTTCTTCATTTTCTTGGCCATAGGAAAGCTCCAAGAGAAGTAAAACCAAGACATTGTAATGAATTTTTAAGAATTTTTATCAGTGCTTTTAAATATGAAGAGTTCATTAAATCAGTAAAATTGTTACTTTGTAGTACCATACATATAAATAGAATTTTTTTTAGTAATTTTACAAAATTTACAAGACTAAAATCAACCATGTTCGAGATATTACAACTTAAAAAAAATTACCAATTTCATTTGAAAATAATTCAACTTGAATGTTCAAATTATATATAAATGTGTTAAAAATAAAACTGAAGTTAATTAGCTAGAAATTAATTAATTAGATCAATATAAGATTGACCAGAAATTAAAAAGAAAGGTTAGTTATATTTTTGCTCATTTAATGTATGGGCAATTGTGATGTTTATAGTTTTAATTACTCATTTTGGTCTATATATTTTAAATAAAATATTTTTTATCTTATAGATTTAATTGCTTGTTTTTGTTTCACACATTTAAAAAATTGATAATTTTAATCTTATGTAAGAATACCAACTAATTTTTAACAGATGTGATGATATGTTAAATCTATAGAGCATTTATGTGATATTAATCATTTAATTTTTATACATTAAATTATTTAATGTACAATATTATATAAAATGAAAAAATAATATATTTTTAACAAATAGAATTATTGTGTTGGTTATTGGTATAAGATAAAGTTGATTAGAAAAAAAAAAGTAGTCGTGAAGGAAAGAGAAAGACAAAAGTAATGAGAAAATAAGTTGAATCTTATAAAAAGTATTTTTAACTATTTATAGGAGACCGAAGATTAAGGATGTATTTCTACAAACTTCTCTATACAAAACTTTTAAATTATCACGTTTGTTTTTCAAAATTTATACAAGAAACACTGAAAATAATTTTTTTTTCTTTCCATTTCCTTCTATAAATACTTAAAATCGGAAATTAGATTGCTCACAATATAATTATTTTGTAACTGCAAACAGATATAAAAATACAAACTAACGTCTCTAATCTTTGAAAAAAGAGAAAGAGAGACATGGTAGAAATTTATGCATTCAATCTATCAAAACATCTCCAATAATAAAAAAAAAACATTTATTAAAATACTTAAATAAATTATAAATTATTTGAAATCAATTTTTATTAAAAAAATTAACTAATATAATAAATTACTTAAACTAATTTTCATTATAAAAAAATTATTTCATTTTTTTTTTCTAAAAATTATTATGGAGAAACACTTCCAAACATATCTCCATGAGCATTGAAAGAAGAGGGATTAAACTCTTATAATAAGTAACCTACATTAACCAATCTATATCTATGTAATACCCTTTGGCCTTTCAAATGACATAGCAGAATAATTGTATAATAATGTTAAGTCAATAACCAGCTGTACAAAAATTTGATCTCTGTACTCAGCACAAATTGTCACCAAGTGCATGAGGACATATCAGAATGGCAGCCATGTAGCTCCTTATTTCTCATCAACACAAGCTTCAAGAGAAAAAACAGAGTTACTATGACAAGAGCTTCAAAATAAAAAAGCTTGCTCAATGTACTTTGACATGAAAGGAAATGAAAAGAAAAATAGCAAATTAACCATGCTGATTATCCAAAATAAAATTATTGATAATGCAGTTTGAAGTAGAAAAGCTAAAATGTACACATTGAAAAGCAAAGGCAAAATTTGCTCTCCTTTTATATATAACAAATTATCTTTCCCTAGCAAAGAGGAAGAACACAAGTCCCGTACACCAAAATAATACTTATATGATCAGATCTTTCAGAAAAGTTATAGAATCCACAGAAAAACAAATATGAAATATTTCAATTTTGAAATCAGATAAACCAACTACTGATGTTAAAATTCAATCCTAAATTATATAAATCATGGTACAGCCATTAAAGTGATATTAAATTAAACCCTAAACAATATAAATCACCATAAAGCATGGAAAGTGAATTTTTTATAGATTCCAAACAAGAAAAGAGGCAAATATAATTCCCATGAAAAGAAGTGAGAGGACTTTAGAGAATAGTATGTTAAATCTAGGTTATTAACCCCGGATAGTGGCATTGTGCAGCCTAACCCAAAAATTCTAAAATATAAGGACTTGTTCACTTGAAATTTAGGACACATACATCATTAAGACTTAAATAACCAAGGAAAACAGAGGATGTAATAATGTGAGGCTCCAAAACAGAGGTTGCAACTTAAATAAAGGCTGAAGCAGTCAAAACAAAGGCTGAAATACAAGAAAAAGTTGCTTGCAAAACTGAGGACGAAGCTATGGTGTCAGTGTCAAACATAAAAGATAAGTAATGCAAAAGTGAAGCTTATGCAGTGTAAAACATAAGTTACATAATAGACTCAAGGGGCTTTATGCTTTGTTTTATTTTACTAAGGGTAGTTCAGTCCACAAATACCTGCGGAATTACTAGAATAGGTAATAAAGGTGGGATACAAATTCTGACACCAAGTTAGATTTCAACCTAAAACCAATTAGTACTAAGTGAAGTTGTCCAACAAATATATATATATATATATATATATATAAGTCGCACTCTGCATATTAAGGTACACGAAGTGGGCTTTCTCCTAACATTCCTTCTCCACAACTACCTATTGAACCAGCGACCCTATTCTAGTAAACATTGTAAATTGAGACAGGCAATATAGGACTTCTGTTGCCTTTATATTTCATTAATCATTCTATTATAATTAAATTTGCATCTAATTGAAACAAGTGCCGCCCTAATACTATCTTTCTCTATTCTTCTATCTTTGCATTCTTATAATGGTCTCAAGAGCAAGTTTGATTCAGTGTATTGAATCTAATAGAGAGATGTTATTTTGAGTGAGAAAAACAAGAACTAAAAGAGAAAAGGAAGAGTCATTTTCGTTATCTCACCAAACAGCTTTTGTAAAGTCATGACTTCACATTCCTTTACCATTGGATCAAGATGAGATTTTACTTCTGGTATTTCTTTGTTTTCAATGGTCAAATCAGAAAGCAGAGGTCTGGTGTGAAAGTTATTTGGTTTCGTACAGCATCGACTGTCTTTTGGTTTCTTCATCTCTTAATTTCTCATTTCTGAGCTTATAACATAACCTTCAAACAAGAGTCTCCAACAAGATCACAAAATATGCTTATAATCACCCAAACAAAGTCAAAGCACAAATGAGAAGCTAAGAGATGAAGAAACCAAAATAGAGTAGATTGTACAAACTAGGTAACTTTTGCACCAACCTCCTTACGTCCATTTGATCATTGAAAATAAAGAAATACCAGTGATGAACTTGTTCAAATATCATATTGATCTAACTGTAAATGAATGTGATATCACGATTTTCCTCTTCTCTTTTCTCTCTTGCTCTTGTCACACAATATAACAACTCTCTTGGAATGCAATAAGATGAATCAAACTTTTTTTTGATACCATGTTAAGATACAAATGCAAAGATAAAAGTGGAAGAAAAATAGTATTAGGGCACTTGTTCTATTAGATACAAATCAATTATACACTAGAATAACCAAGGGAATATAAAGGCAACAAATAAGAGAAGATTAAACTACCCTTAATAAAATAAGACAAAGCATAAAAGCCCATCGGGCCTTCATCCAACAATGCAGTATTAAAACAGACATTAAGTCAAACCCCACAAATAGTAAGCATCTTCAATTGAACTAAAACAAAAGAGTGAGGGAGAGAAAAGTAGGATAGAAGGGGACACAAGCCAATAAAGAGTGTGAGAAATGTCCCTTTGTTCCTCATTGAAGAAACTTCTGAATGGTTTCTTTCTGTAGAGTTTCAATGCATTTCAAATTTAAATAAGTTGCAAAAGTTCTCCCAACAAAAATTCTTAATTATAATTTAATTTTTAGACCAGAAAATCTCAGAGAAAACCTTCCCAAATCACAGTGGCATCATTCGGATATTAAGCTCCTAAAATAAGACATGTTGATGTTATCCCTTCCACCAATCCTATTTAGTGTATGTTTGGTTTTACCTCGGATTAAAATATGAATTGATGATCAACGTCTAAGCAGAAGCTACTTTGCATAACTTCCATTTTTCACATCCAAAACGTGGATCCGAAGCTTCGAACACCATACCAATCATGCACTTAGGCTATCCATGAATAAATTCCTTTCTATCTTTCTCTTACCATACAACTACAAGGATGACCCAACAAGAAAACTCAAATTATAATCAAAAGGACTGTGACTTCTGCGTCCCTGCGTAGTAAACACTAAATAATCCCTTATAGCTAGAACACTATACACATATTTACCATACATCCACAGCTGATTTCAACACCAATTAACCAAAACAAATATCTCATTTACAAAACACACGCAATTGTGAAAGTTCTACGTTAAATAAGCACCTATATCTCTTTCTCTTGTATAAACTCCTTCTCAACCGTTCCCACATAAGACAACACCCGAAATCAAAACCAAAACAAACTTCTTCACAAGTAATGAAAAGAAACTATAGATACAATTCCTTAAGTGTTTTAGTTTTATTTTTCAATCAGAATTGAGGTTTCAGTTTGATAATCTACAATTAAAGGTTAACAAAGGAACTGAGCTAGGTAACTCCCACAAAATAAATAGATAAATAAATCTTTAGAAGCAACAATCCATGACACAAAAAAGAAACAATAGAAACGAACACCGATTATCTCCTCACAGCAACTAAAATTTCAAAGGAACAAAACCAAAAAGCACAAGGGCTTGGGAGAAAAAACTCCCAGGGAGAACACCACCAAAATCACCTAAAAAACTGCATTAACTTTTTCCTAATCAAAATTCACAAATTCCCTTGCAGCCAGAAAACAACTACCCTTTTCAGCAACTACTACTCCAGATAAAAATCCCCCCAAAAAAACGCTTTTTACAAGTAAACAACAAAGCCCAGTTGAAAGAAACACAGATTATCCCCTCACAGCAATTAAAAATTCAAACACACAAAAGAAAGAGTGAGAAAAAAAAGCTAAACTTAGAGAGTTAGTTAGTTAGTTACCACCACAGCAAAAACAACAGTAGCAGCAAGAAAGAACCAGCAAGAGCTCCTGGCAGAGGGAAGCTACCGACCCAGTTTCACAATTGAGGAGGTTGGGCGCTTCGCCGTTGGTACGATCCTGGTTATCATCTTCCAGAAGCTTCTTTTCTGTCGAGGATTGTTGGTCCTTCTCAACTTCCATTCTCCGGTAGTTCCATTCGAGCCTTTTGAGGTAAGAAAGCTTGAAGGAATCTCGGAGATTCTTTGTCGGCCATAGATGCATGTCTCAATTGAAATAAATTAACGGAAAGTGGTTTGAGAATTTTGAGTCTTGCTATGATCTATTTGTATTGAGGATGTTAGAAACAATAGAAGATTTTTATGTTTTCTATCTCCAATCATATTGCAATGACAAAGATATAGATTTATTACTTACCTCTTAAAAAAAAAAAAAAATTGATAAAATGAGTATATTGAAATAAAGAGAGTGAGAGAGAGAATTTATGTTTGATGGTGTTAAAATAACAACAACAAAAAAATTATGTTTGATTTCTATTTATGTTGTTTTTAAAACTTAATTAAACAAATTCTTATAAATAAGATAAAATTCATCTCATCTAAATTTCTATTAATTCTTTACATTTTTCATTTTTTTTATTATTCATCCTACCAAATAGAAAAGTGTGATGTTGGTGCATGCTATTGCTATTTATCTAACTTTTCTACATTAGTAATACCAGAGTTTTGTTTCACTGATTGATTCATCGTGGGATGCATAATGTTTCCGGTTAATATAGAGTCTTGAGCCTTCAACATGTTATATTTTTTCCATTCCTATATAATTTATCTTTTCAAATTATCTGAATGGCACCAATTAAATTTTATATTTATGTTGATATAATAATATCTCATAGTATCAAAATTATTATTTCATGATTACCGATATCACCAACCTGATTCAAATATTTATAACTTCCACAATTTTAATAGTTATCTAATAAATGACATGAAAACTTATAAAATTATTTATAATTTATGCAAATATTTTTTTTTTTATATCTCACACTCCTGTGGTTGTAAATATATTTTTGTGTTCAAACTCTTAATACATTTTTATTGTAATATATTTTCCACACATGTGAGAAAATTATATTTATATAAAAAAAATCTCTAATATATTTTTTACATAAATATATCGAGTATCATTTTTACTATTCTTTTTTAACTCTTTTTCAATTCTAATTTTCTGCTCCTGATTCTTTCGGGACCGCGTAGGGATACTTACGTTTATATTCGTTTATATTCCGACGCTGAAGTTAGTATACAATATAGATAAGATTTAGAATTAAGTTAAGAATGAAAATGAGTATTACTTGAATTATGTATATCTATTTATAATATGAAATAATACATAATTACTTCTAAAAATTTTAACTATGAGATTCATTGTCATTGTTTATTTCCATTATAATATTTTTATTCTAATTAAATTTAAAATAAATAATTAATTTAAATATATTTTTAGTATAGTAAAATGCTTTGCTTTTTCTTTTTTGTTTATTCTTTACAAATTTCTAATACATGTAATATAATTTTAACATGTAACACTTGTAAAAAAATTAAGCTTAAATATAAATTTTCGGATTTTGCTTTTACTCTAATAATTTTCTTCAATCTTATAGTTTATTTTACAGTCATATTTAAACATGAATAATATTTGTATGAGCTTAGATTTTTATATACTATTATTTTAATTATAAGCTTTATTGTACTTTAAAATTATATTAGGGATACATTTTTATTAGTTATCTAGTATCATTATTTTTTTTACTAACAAATATTAATCAAATTCTAAAATACATTTTTATTTTCTAAATTCATTTAATTTGACCCATATAAATTAGAATGAGAACAAAATCATTATTTTTAGTGTGTACTTAGTTTTTGTTTCTTTGAAAAATATTTATAGATGTAATTTTGATAAATTAAAGCATTGATAATAAGAGATTAAAAGTAAAATTGACAATGAGAATAAATATTAAGAAATTAAATGTTTATTTTATGAAAAAAAAATTATTTTCTTATGGAGTTAATATAATATAAGATAAGATAATATAAGATAAAAAAAAAAAGATAAGATAAGATATTTTTTTTTTTAGTTTAATATAATAATTATTTTTTTAGTTCCTTCATAATTAAGATTCATCACAAATAGTTAAATATAGAAAAGATAATTTTAAAAAAAATTCAATTTAAATTTTAAACTATTTATTGACATATTATATTTTTTCATTTACTTTACAAATAATTATCTAAAATAAGTAAAGTGAAAGTATAATTTTATTATAGTGATAAATTATAGAAATTATAATTGTAAATTTATTTGCAATTATAAATAGTGAATATTCTAGTTTTAAAATTAGTTAACAAAAATATCTTACGAATAATTTTTTATTGGTTATCTATGTAAATATTTTATATTAACAATAAGACTTATTAATTTTTATTTTTTTGAATAAAAGTATATTTGATTGGTATAAATTAGAATGAGATTTAATGCATATTTATTAGGGTTGACATTGTGGATCCACCGAAAGCAACTACACTTGCTTTTGTCTTATTTGAAATTTGTTCGGATAAAAATATTAAAAATTATGTATCCAAAATGTTAATCCATTTCATGTGTACTTATATATCATTTTAATCACTCTTATTTGATTTAAGAAATATTTGTTGGTTCAATCATGTCATAATTACATGTTTATAATTCGTAAAATATTAAAAATATAAAATTAAATTAAAAAGAATTTTAATTTTTTATTAATTATATATTTTATTCTTTTTTTTTTATCTTTATTTAACCTAATCTTAATAAAATATTTCTAACAATCATATATATTAATCTTATCTTCTTCTTTGTTTCTCGTTTTCATATATTATTTTTTTTAATATCATTTGATTTTTCATAAAAGAAAATATTAATATTCTTATTAATTTCAATTTTTAAATTAAAATATTCATTACAAATTATAAGTTAAATTAAAAATTATTTTATTATTTTTTGAAAATCCTCAAATATAAAATCAAATATCACACTTATAAGCTTTTAAATAACAAAAATTTAATAAAACAAATAAATTAGTTATGTAAAAAAATAAAATTTCTAGAAAAAAATAAAAGAAAATATTAGATGGATATATGAATTTATTAGATTGAATAAGATTATAATAATTGAATTAGATGGATAAAATATTATTGTTTTTAATGCAAACAAGTCTGTCCCATCTTATTATTTTGCCCATATAGACTCCAAGTTATGTAAAGTAAATTGTGCTTTGAAATGCTCAATTCCTATAGTGTTATCCTTAACTTAAAAAAATATTTACAATGGTAATTTTGATAAATTATATAATTAAAAATAAAATTGACAACTAAGATATATTAATTTTTTTTATTAAATGTATTTTTAGAAGAAAAAAAATCTATTTTCTCATCAGGAGTGATGAAGGTGCATTTACTTCACCAATTAATTAAAAATACAAAATATTAATTTTTAAGAATATCTATTTTGTAACTAAAATATCATATTTTTTGAACAATTTATATTACAATATATTAAAAAAAATTACAAAATAAATATTATAAAATATTTTATAAAAAATATATTGTTCTTCTAAAATAAAATACTATACTTTTATCATATATAATTGATTAAAAATTTTATATCAATTAGAAATAACATCAAATTAATGTATAAAAATGAGTATAAACTTTATTTTATTGAGTTAATTTTATGAGGATGAATTAGATTTAAAATCCATTTCTATTATTAGTGTGACAATAAAACCAATAAATTTTTATATTAATTTTAATTTTTAAGTTCAGAAATAATTTAAAATCTAGTTTAAAGTTTATTTTTATTATAATTCAAAATAAATAATAAAAAATAGTTAAAAATGACATATAAATTTGAAATAAAAATAATGTTTATTTAAGTTGGATTATATTGGTATAAGAAGAAAAAGAGCTTTGAAGTTGTTATTAGTGTATGAGTTTGGCCCAAAAGCAAGTGGCTTGGAATAAAAGGTTGGTGAGTGAGGAAGAAGTAGGGTTGTTCAGCGGATGCACGTAGATTCCAGGGATGTAAATGCAGCCCTTCACATTTAATAAATTATGTTTTTTTTATTTATTTAACTAATTTTTCCTCAAAGATTTGAAACATGCTGCTCATTATCTCCACTAAGATATTTAAATTGTCCTACTAACTTAGGATCCTAAATTCGCCAATGGATTGTTCATAATGTGATGTTAAGATATTTAAATTGTCCTACTAACTTAGGATCCTAAATTTGCCAATGGATTGTTCATAATGTGATGTTTGGTGAATAACCAGAGGGTTAGTTGTTTATATTATGTAGGTTAGGTTTTCCATGGTCTCACCTCTATATTAAGTAGGGAAGATGAAGTTGAGACCCAACAAGTGGGACTTTTTATTAAAATCTATCTTAAAGAGGAGGTCATGGGAGGGGAGGATTTGTTGGGGTGGAGTTATTATGATGTTCAAACAAAGTGTTGGGAGGTGAGTTATGATGGTCTTCAAACAAATTTAACAAAAAGAATTACTATGTTGTACCTTTTCAAATTGAAACAAACAAACCATTTGAAATACTAAACTACAATTTTTTTTTTCTGTATTAATATATTATTGTGCAAATAGTAGAATTTCAGCATATATTATATTACTATAAATTATTAAAATGTGTTCAATTTGTTGTAGAGAATGTGTATAAGAATAACATCCACGTAAAAGATATATGATGCGACAATCTTTTTGTTAGAAATAGTGCTGACAAAAGTACATGTGTATGTTTACTATTTATTTTTTAAAATGTAATGATTTAATTATTTATTAAAATTATTAAATTTTAAGAAAATAAATGATAAAAATAACGAATATTTTATTATATATATAATAAAATATAATATTATATTTTAATAAAATTTTAAATACATATTTTAATTTAAATATTTTATCTTCTCAATCTTTGTTAATATTTTTTTAATATTTTTTGTCAACATCTTTTATTATTTTTAATGACAAAAATATAAATCTAAAAAAATTATCTCATCATATAAAAAAGTTGTTGAATTTTATGAAATTAGTTAATCATGATTATATATCTCAATTTAAGATTATTAATCAAATCTAAAGTAATTATTAAAAAATAATGATGGTGAATGTAGTCCAATGATAAGGAGAATTGTTCCACCACCTTTCATTTTAGTTTTTCTATGGTTTTTATAGTTTGTTTTTATAGTTCTATAAATTGGCACATTTTCTATGTTTTAAGCCATTGAGCATACTCTCCTCTTCATCATACAATACCAATGTGTATAGAGAGAAAAGGTTCAAAAATTACAAACGCGCAATGATGGAAGGTTAATTCCTTTTAACTTTCTCATTTGTGTGATTTAAATATATTTTTCTATAATATTTTATTTATTTAGAACATCAAAAATATTTTTCTAACTTGGTATCATAGTATAGTTAATTATTTGTCTTGTTTTGTTTTCAATGATTTTAGATATATGGGTACAACGTTTTTTACTCCTTAGTTATTTTTAAATTGATGAGGAAGAGAAGAATGTTTTTTATGATATTTTTGTAATTAAAATGACATTTTTTTTTTCATGTTTAAATCTGACCCAAAAATTGTTAGGTGTATGATTCCCAATGCTAGGTTCAAATATGTTAACTGAAAGCACTCAAATTCTCTCCAACCACTAACTTACGTGTTTTTGTTGAATATTTGTTATGTTGTATATTTATTATATTGAAACATATTGGTATAATTTATATGTATTATTATTTAATTTTTAAAATACTGTTTGCTTGATATAGTCTTTTATACATGCAATTTTGTTTGACAATAATGTAAACATATATTTGTGAGAATTTTAATATTTTGTGATAAATATAATTTTAATGAATTAAAGAATACTGACATTATTTTTAATAATTAAAATTATATATAATTTAAGATCACATTGAAAAATATTAATTGTGATTAACCTTTCTGTAAGAGAAGAAAGCAATCTTACAAGGGAAAACACATCCATCTTTTCTCTCTATTAACATTAACGTTGGTCCCATCCCTTTTAAACTGGCTTAGAATTTTCCTTAAAAATCTATTATGACTGTATTTGTATCAAGGGACGCTTGAAAAGGGAAAAGTTTTTTTTATATGTAATATAATTAAATATACGCATAAGAATTTTCTTATATTTATAGGATTAATTTAGATAAAATATTAGATTATATTTTTTAATTTACTTACAAAAATTAAAAAAAAAAAAAAATTTAATAGTTTTATGATAAAGTTAGATGACGAGTCTAATTCAGTAAAAATTTAGTTTAGAAACAAATTTTATATTAAGACAAGTTTGCATGAATAAAACATAAAATTTATTCTAGTAGCAAATTGTGATAATGAATATGTATTTTAAATTTTACAGTTTCTTAATTTATGAATATTTTTAATATCAATATTTTCAAATTAAGAAGTGTGTATTAGAGATTAAGTTAATATATATGAAAAGTACTTGGTTTCATCGTAAAATCACATGAAAAGGTTTCAAATAAAGACTAATGGACCAGGCCCAATAAGTTGGGTCTCATGGATTAAGTCAAATCTATTAAGTCAAATCCATTATACTCATTAAATATATTAGTTTAGATACATTACACCCACTAAATTTGATGGTTCAGATCCCATAATGAATTTTATTAAATAGTATTATAAATAAAAGGTACACTCCATTGTGGACCAACAAGGCTTTAAAGTACTTTAGTAGATGTAGAAGACTTGTGGGAGGACTATTTCAAAATACTCGGTCCCGGTAAATACAAGGTGACAATTATAAAGTTCGGAAAGAGAGAGTTCTTCTTTATTTGGGATGGATGAACATTGACTATGCTATTAGAAAACTAGCACTCCAAATGTTGTTGATCTTTATAAAAAATAGAAGAGGTCAAATCTTCTTTCAGATGTTCATAAGACCAACTTTTCTATTAGAATTCGGGATTCTGTTGACCAACATGAAAATGTTAAAGATTTACTAAAGGCTATTAATGAACAATTTACAACATTCGGAAAATATCTTGCTAATACTTTTATTATGTAATTTTCATCCTTAAAGCTAACTGGGATTAAGGAAGTGCATGATCATATCATGCACATAAGAGACATTTTGGTTCAACTAAAGGCCTTGGTGGTTACCATGTTTGATTCCTTTATACTACACTATATATCTTGGATACTTTGCCTCATCAGTATACCTATTTTAAAATTTCTTACTAACACATAAGGATAAATGATTCATTAATGAACTATTGGTCATGTTTGTTCAAGAAAAGAAAATATTACTAATAAAAGAAGATAAAATGGTAAATTTGACTACTTTTACTTCTCTTAAGAAAAAAAAGAATCAAATTAATTAGAAAAGAATGATTTCTACTCAACTAATTATAAAGAAACTGGTGAAATGTTTCTTTTGCAAAAAAAAAAAGACATGAAGAAAGATTAAAAAAAAAATTAAGAATTGGTTAGAGAAAAAAGATAATTTATTTAGTTATATTTATTATAAATATAATATGACTAATATTAATCATAAGACATGGTGAATTATGGATTTACAATCCAGATAATATTTTAGATCATTAATTAAACTTACACCTTTAACTAATTTATTTTCCATTAAAAAGAAAAACATTTAATTGAAAATTAAATATGAGATTTGTTTTAGAGTCAATTTCAATCATGGAAAGAATTAGTTAAGTACCTTATAAACTTATGTTACCATTTCAGATACATCCTTATTTTCATTCCTTCCAACTTAATCCTTACATAAGATAACATTCTTAATCTTATATGTAATTTCTAATCTATTACACCACAATAAATTAATTAATTATCTATGGAATTTTATATATAGATAAAAATCGGTAGGTAATTATAATATTATCTACTGATTTTATATACAGAATAAATTGGTAGGTAATGATAATATTATCTACTGATTTTACATATAGTATAAATCGGTAGGTAATTATAATATTATCTATTGATTTTACCTATAGAATAAATCAGTAGGTAATTATAATATATATATAAAATAAAATAATAGATAATTATAATATAATTTTTTTATATTCAAAATTTTTTTTAAAATAAATTATTTAATATTAATAATAATAATATATTATTATTCTTAATATTATTATATATATTATTAGAAAATATTATTATTTATTAATATTATTATATTAAAAGAATACAAAGAAACCCTAAGCTTTTTTAGGTTACATTGGGCACCGCTGGTAGACAAATGAAGGGCAACGAGCTATACATACATTGAGTCCTAAGCTTTTTTAAGTTACATTGGGCGCCACTGGTAGACAAATCGAAGGGCAACGAGCTATACATACATTGAGCTTGCAGGGAGAGCCCTTTGGAATTGCAAAAGCCTTTGCCTCTATAACAGCCTCAATTCATTCAAAGAAAATTGTAAGTTACTGGTTTTTTGTGAGATTCCTTTACTGGTTTTTTTTCTCTTCCGTTGGTTTGCAGAAATTTGTAGCTACAACACCCAGTTCTGTAATTCTGTTTGATTTCTTGTGATTTCTGGGTTGGGTGGCCGGGTTAGCACCCGTCGTCGCCCCTGTAGCCGAAACAGATGCGCTACGCTACCCAGTCAGCGCGTAACCTTGCCATTACCAATCGCGGGTAACCCCTAGGCCGGCCACCCCTGACCTAATTAGGGGCGATAGTTTCACGATCCCGACCAGCAATTTGTTGGGAGTAGGGGCATCCAAGCTTGCCCAACCTAGACATTGTAACTTAAATTTGTGATTTTGAATTTTGAAATTTGTCTCTTTGAATTTTGAACTTTGTCTTGGAACTGATGGCATGGTTTGTGATTTTGATAAGAAATAGAGATGTTCTTCGTTTAGGGTTTAGTGTAATGTTCTTAGTTTTGGATTTATTAGAATTGAACAATATAGGGGATAATTTTCCTAGCCTTTGTCGGGGACTGCATCCTGGGCCGGTGAGCCTGCTGCATTGGAGTGGGAAGGGGAAGCCTTGGGTCAGGGTCGACGCTAACAGGGTATTCTCCGTTTTTGGGGACTTGTTCCCCGATTGGAAGTAGTGGATCCAACAGTGGCTTTGGATTCAATTCGGGACCAAATCTAGGCCGAACTTTGAACATTGTTCCAGTAGAGGTATGGGCCCCATTTTGTATTTCCCCCTGGGTTAAGCGTTGAAGCTATGGGGAAGCATATATACGAAGGCGTTACTCGCCTAGACGACTTACAGACCATATATCTTTCTCTATTCGAACAGGGTCTGAGTAGTCCCTCTTTTGAAAATGCAGTTACGTGTTTACTCACTTTTCTCTAATAGGGGATCGTGAGCTCTTTGGTTTGGGTCGAGCTCCCCCAAAGAAACTGAAAGAAAGAAGCTTTCAAATTCCACAGTCAACAAAGAAACACAAATTTAACACTCAAACCAACCCACTCATGATATGATGATATGAAACAGATACAAATAGACACACACAATCACTAACATAACTTACGAGCTAAAAATGCCTTGGAAGCCCATTCCCCCAGCACCTCTACCCCCTCCGGCACTGTGCTACTTCAAACCCTCTTCCCCGTACCTATCATAAATGCTTCTCTTCTCACTATCCGAGAGTAATTCATACGCTATTGTCGCAACCGGGGTCACGACGGGACCGACGAACGTAAAAAATAATGGAGTCGCCACCATAGTTATTTAAGGAAAACTATGGAAAAACTAAAATGGTCTTCGAAACAAAAAATGGGTTCGGGAGTCGATTACGTGTAGGAAAGGTATCAGCACTCTACAACGTCCGTTTTAAGACGGTTACCTTTCAATTAAATATGCAAAATAAATATGACCTTATTATTGTTAAAAAAGAAAAATATTAAATTAGAATTTATTTGGGCCCGACAAGATACTAACTTTGCTCCTACGTATTTCCATTTAGAATGGAAAATCAGGGTTACGTAGTTCTTCCTTAAACATTTTTTTTTCTATTTATTTTATGATTGGTAATTTTAAAAAGAAATGAGTTTTTTTAAAAAATAAATTATATATTTTATTCTTTTATATCAATCTTATAATAAATCAAGATAGTGTAAACTATACATGAATATTATAGATTGCTATATAAATTGGCTTAAAATAATTGAAACATATTTAT
>BDMB01000065.1:678407-739929 GCA_016859785.1 Macrotyloma uniflorum | reverse complement strand
TAATTTGAGTGAACTTTAAAAAAATAAAAAATATAAAACATATAATGACATATCAGTCATAAATAGATTAATTAAAATTAAAAGAAAAATATATATATTTAAATTTTTAATAAAAGATAGGATATGAGGTATAAGATGATGCGTGTGATCATACTTAACCCTTATCCCTCTTATGATAAAATGATATAATATTGACATCATAATTCAGTATTCAGAAAAATTTATTTAATTTAAATTAACATATTACTATTGTTATTCGATATCTATATTAAAATTATCATTTTTATAATTGAATACTAAATATACAATGACGTGTGCAACCATATATATAATTAGAATTCACATAATTTTTCTTTTTTTTTTTAGTAACAGATCGAATATTAATTATCGAACGAATTACAAATAGGGCAAAAAATATTAAATTAAAATTTTGATTTGTTAATTATTTTTTTATATAACAAATGATCAAGATTTTTTATTATTATATAATAAATAGATTAATTTGAATAAAAAAAATAAGAATAAATAAATAATAAAATAATAATAAGTAAAATAATAACAATAAGTAAAAAAAATAAAAAAATGATAAAATGAAAGAAAAGAAAAGAAAAATATATACAATAAACTAAACTAAACTAAAATAAATGAATAAATAAATAAATACATAAATTATAATAACTTGATAAATAAATAAAAACAAAGAAAATGATAATAAAAACAAGAAAAGGTGGCTGTATGGATAAATAGATTCTTGGATGAAGACGTATGGGGCCCACCCCTTCCACTTAGAATCAAAATCTGGAAATATTCCCCTAAAACAACATCAACACAGTGCAGAACATCACCATTGGAACGAGCCCTGCAACCTCTTTTGTGGGGAGATAAGTTGCCCATGAAGCAAAGGCTGAGAATATAGATGCAGTAAACACACAGACAGTTTCAACTAAGAGAGGTATGTTTAGGGAATTGAATATCCACCATAAAGTGCCTGCTATCAATGTAAAACCAAGATACACAGTCCCACCAATCATACGACCAAGGGGATACCAAGTTCGGTCATCAAACCAGTTCCCAGTTCCAGAAAATCATATATCTATTCTTTGTAAAAAAAACCAGAGTGACTCCATAGTTAAAATAAGGATCAAACGATGAATGTTGGGAGCGGGGGTTTGGCGCATTCACCATGAAAGACAATGGAAGCAGATTCAACGTCGCTTCTGAGCAACTAGCTTCAAGGTTCCATGGAAATGGTGTTTCTCTCACACTAGGTCTTCCCCATGATGAGAACCTTTCTATCCCAGGAACTCAACATGGATTTCTCTCGCAGAATATTCACTTGGGAAGGAGACCTGAGATGGAGATGAATGGGAATGGGTTTTGTGCTATCAACACTCCACCTTCGTCTCACTCAGGAACAACTTACAGAGCATTGACATTCAAAATAAAAAGAGGTTTGTTACTCAGTTATTACCTTATTTCGTGGCCTAAGAATCGATGGCTAGCAAGCAAGAATATTCAAAACTTAAAAGAGAAAAATATTTCAGTTCTGAGTGTTTAATTTCTCTAGACACTCATTAACTTTGCAAAAGACATAGCTAGCTGCTCAAGAAAAACAACTGGGGAGGTATATGTTGTTTTCACATTCACATGCAGTCACTGATTATGAAATTTACCTTGATTCTGGCACACCGAAATTCCTGTATGGGAAGAGATGCTTGCTCCTCACCTGCCTCTTCCTTTTTTTTCGTGTCCTGTTTTTCCTGTGCCACTTTTCTTCTCTCCCAATTTACAACCACCCTCTCCCCTTTTATTACTGCCCATCCTTTTACTTTTAGGGTTACCTTAGGTTAAAATTAGGGTTATTTCTTTTGGGTCAAGGTTCCTTGGTTTGGGTCTCTTTTTTTTTTTTATACATCATTTTTTTGATTTGGGTTCCCCTTTTTTTTCTATCTATACTTTATTTTTTATTTGGGTCCTCTTTTTGTATTTATTTATTTATTATAATTTTGTAATTTTTTTTTTTAAAAGTGTTAGAAATGTATTTTTTATATATATATAAAATATTATCTTATATTTTTTTTAGCATTTTCCAAACATAATAATATATATTTTTCTACCTTTTTATTTTTTTCAATTTTTTTTTATTTTTAAAAAAATATAATCCCCAAACGAAATTGGATATTGACAACTTGTAACAATTTATTATTAATAATATCTTTTCTTTGCTAATAAAAAATACTCTTTTATTAGTTATTGATACATAATAATCGAATTAATTATTGAAATTGTGATCAAAATTAATAATTGAATCTATTATTCAAATTAGTCACTAAATCTGTTACTAAATCAATGTCTAAAGTTGTGATCACAATTAGTGATCGACTCTATAATTAAAATTAGTGACACAAATTAATACTAAAATTAAATAAGTAATCAAATCTATAACAAAAAATCAATAATCATTTTAACAACTAATTTTAAAATTTAAGATGAATATTAAATATATCATTATTGATTTTAAGATTTTACTAAAAAATATTAAACCTAATAAATATATAAAATATAAATATAAATCTCCTTGTCTTAATCAAATTAACTTAATTATATAAGAAATATGAAATTTAAAAACAAAGTAGACATGATGGCGATTATATTTTTCTTGTAGTGAAGAAATAAGATAGCAAGAAAAAGCTGAGTCGAGAGCGAGGGTACTAGATTTAGGGTTTCTCACTGACTGCGCCCCCTTGCCCACGGCGGCTTCGGTCGCCATGCGAGGAACGCATCCCCCCTTCCTCTTCTTTCGCGATGCCTAGGGTGGTGTCCTGCCACCGGGTGTGGCCGTAATGGCTAAGAAGAGGGGGAGACCGCCAAAATCTCCGTCTCCTCTTCCGACGAAGTCCTCTGAAGCGATTAACAAGGCCCTTGGTTTAGATCCTTCGAATCTTGGCGTCGTTGACTTGGAAGCTATCGAAAACTTGCCGCCTGAGCATTTGGAGTCGCTGTTGCAAGGGATCGATCTGATACGTGAAAAGGCTAAGGGTATGAAGCCTACTGATCCGATGCCTGTTGGATATGGAAACCTATCGAGAAACAAGAAATTGAGTGCAAATGAAGCTGATACGAGAGCAACATCAGACTCAAATATCGTTCAAAACTCTGAAACAGTGTAGAAGATGGATGATAATGCATGAAAAAGGCCATCAGTGTAGGACTCTTTTGACATCTCGAAGCTGAGAAATGCAGGAGAGAAACTAAAGTTCTATCAGCCAGAGTTGAAGGAAGGGGTTCCCATCTGCAAAATCCTAGAAGAAGATGTTGTGGAGGAAGAAAAATACTGACAACAAGCACTGGTCTGCTATGTTTTAGGTGCCAAGCCACCATATGCGATGATTCAAGGATTCCTAAAGAAAGCATGGGGTCACCATGATATTGACAAGATACTTATGAACAATGATGGAACAACAGTGGTGCGATTCAACTCACTAGAAGCCAGAGATATTGTTCTAGAAATTGGGATTTATCACTTTGATAAAAAAACCCCTTATCTTAACGCCATGGACAGGAAGACCAATGTCTAAGACCCTCTTGGAGTGCGTGTCAGTATGGATCCAATTCCCTAATCTAAATCTGAAATTCTGGGGAGTTGCAGCTTTGAGCAAAGTAGCGAGCTTGGTAGGTACACCAATAATGGTAGATCAAGTCACCAAGGAGAGGAACAGATTAAATTATGCTAGAGTTTTGGTGGAAGTAAACCCAACTGAGCTCCCTGAAGAGGTTTATTTTGAAGATAATAAGGGAAATGTTGTGGCTCAAAAAGTGACATACGAGTGGAAGCCTGTACTGTGTGCTACTTGTGCTAAATATGGTCATGATAGTAAGATGTGCAGAAGACAAACTAAACAAGTTTGGGTGGAGAAGAAGAAGGACAATAGGGAAGAAATTGAAGAAAATGAGGATAGATTAAAGCTCAAACAAAACTTAGAGAATGAGCCTCTACTAGTAGAAAACAGGGAGAATGTTCTAGAGAAAGTGAAGGATTTGTGCATTATGAATCCAATTGGAAATGTCCCTAATGAAAATGTTATAATATCAGGTGCGGTTGGTGGGGTAAATAGTGCAAATGGTCTGTCTTGTGGTACTGGAGAAGGATTGCTGGACAATGCAAATGAACTACCCTGTCCTACAGATTCAGGTAACAGAAACTCAGAGACTGCTGTGGTTGCTGGAAGCGAGGGAGCTACATGGAATCCTGTCAAAAGAAGGAGTAAGACTCAACAAAGAAACTCAACACAAAGAGGTGAGATTTCAGTATCTCATCATCCTCATGGATAGCCTTGCAACATGGAACATCCGAGGGATCAACCACCCTCGTAAACAAAAATACTTAAAAAGGTTGATATGTGAATATAACTTAGGAATAGTAGGCGTGTTGGAGAACAAGTTGAGAGCAAAATCCTATGAGTCTGTCAAAAACAGCATTGTCCCTGGTTGGGGCTCATACATAAACCTGGAGCATTGTGACCTTGGATGCATCTGGATTATGTGGAAGCCAGATATGTTTCAGGTAACTGTATTGTCTTCTAGTAAACAGTACGTCCATTGTCTGATAAATCATAGGCATGAACACTCTTAGTTTGTGGTTACTTTTGTCTATGGTGCAAATGACGCTGATTTGAGAAATGATCTGTGGGCCAACCTGACTAGCTTTAGTAATAGTGTTTTTTTTCCTTAGCTGGTCATTGGTGACTTTAATTCAATTCTAAAGCCAGAAGAGAAGCTTGGGGGTCTTGACATCGATGTTAACAGGCTGTAGGGCTTCAGAGATTTTGTGACTCATTGTGATTTAATAGATATGCAATCTAAAGGCTGTCATCTAACCTGGTCTAACAAGCAGGATGGTGCAGACAGAATTTGGTGCAAGTTAGGTAGAGCTCTTGTCAATGATGCTTGGATATCTGTATGACCTGGCGCTGAAACTCAATTCCTCAATGAGGGAATATCTTATCACTCTCCTGCTGTGGTGGTGTGGAATGCAAATTGGCAAAACAAGGCTGGTAGTTTTAAATTTTTCAATATGCTTGGCAATGATCCCGACTTCTTAAGGATTGTTAAGGATAGTTGGATGCAGAATCATACTGGTAGTGCAATGTTCTGCCTGATGAGGAAGCTTAAGGATCTTCAGGCCCCATTGAGAAAGCTTAATTCAGAAAGATACCATGACATTGATAAGAGGGAAGAGGTTTGTAGAGGTGAGTTGACTAGAGCTCAAGCTAATCTAGTTGAGGACCCCTTAAATATACATCTTCAAAAGATAGAGAAAGAAGCGAGTAAGGAATTCCTAAAGGTCTCGGATGATGCTCTAAGCTTCCTAAGACAGAAAGCTAAAGAGTATTGGCTCAAGGATGGGGATCAGAACACTAGAGCTTTCCATACAGCCATCAAACTCAGATTATACAGAAACCGAATTTTGTCTGTCAGAGACGATCAAGGCAATCTATGCTCTAATCAGCAGGACATTGGCACAGCTTTTTTGAAGTACTATAGAGATCTTTTGAATGGTGCTGGATCTGAATGGTGCATGACCGATAGTGATATTAACCAAGGTAGGGTCCTTATTGTTTCCCAGCAGCTAAACCTCATAGCTCCCATCTCTGAATTGGAAATCACCAATATTTTTATGGCAATGCATCATGACAAGTCCCCTGGTCTTGATGGATTTGGGGCTGGTTTTTTCAGGAAAGCTTGGCCTGTTATAGCTAATGATTGCATTGCAGTTGTCCATGAATTTTTCAACTCAAGGAGAATGCTAAGGGAAGTCAATTGCACTAATATTGTCTTAATTCCTAAGAATGATTGCCCGAATAGTGTAAATGATTATAGGCCTATTTCCTTATGCAACACTATATATAAGTGTATTTCTAAAATCCTTTGTAATAGAATGCAGCAGGTATTACCAGACGTTATTGATGAGAACCAAGCAGTATTCATTGGTGGCAAAAGCATCATTCATAACATCCTCATCAGCCAAGAGCTACTGAGATTATATGGAAGGAAAAACACCTCTTCTAGATGCCTCATGAAGATTGATATAAGAAAAGCTTATGATGTTATCAACTGGTCGTTCATTGGCAGATCGTTGCAAGCCTTGAAATTTCCACAAAAATTCATCCATTGGATTATGGAATGTACCACAACAGCTTCTTTCAATTTTATTATCAATGGAGTCAAGTTGGAGAGGTTCAATAGCACAAGCGGAATCAGACAAGGAGATCCAATCTCACATTTAATATTTGTCATTGCTATGGAGATGTTGTCTAGAAAGTTGAAGGAAGCAGCAAATCACCCTAGCTTCAGATTCCATCCTCTGTGTAAGGAAAACAGATTGATTAGCCTAGCTTTTGTTGATGACCTTATGGTGTTTTGTAAAGGTAATGCAGCCAGTGTCCAAATTTTAAATGATGCCTTTGCCAATTTCTCATTAAGCTCTGGTCTTTTTGCTAATAAACACAAATCAATGATATTTATGGCTGGAACGACGGATCATCAACAAGCCCACCTTCAGCAAATCACTGGCTTTCAGAAAGGATCTTTTCCTTTTAGATACCTTGGGTTACCCCTCTCAGCAAAGAAGTGGTCTGTTGCAACTTGTCAGTATTTATTAGAAAGAATCACCAAAAGATTGAATGCTTGGAAATCAAGAAACCTATCCTATCAAGGGAGGACTCAACTTATCCAATCTGTGCTGCTGACTCTCCACACTCATTGGGCCACAGTGTTCATCATTCCTAAACGGGTGATAAAGGAAATTGAACAAAAGTGCAGGGACTTTCTATGGGGCCTTAATCATATGGGCAGGCCAAGAGCTGCTGTAGCGTGGCAGACCCTGTGTAGATAGAAAAAACATGGTGGTTTAGGCTTCCAAGATGTGCACATTTGGAATGTTGCAGCGCTTGGCAAGCAAGTTTGGCAATTAGCTATGAAGAAGGATCATCTATGGGTCAAATGGATAAGTTCAGTGTATATCAAACAAGGGGATCTGTGGCAATGTCAGCAAACAATTGCAGCTAGTTGGCATTGGAAACAATTACTCAAGGCTAGAGACAGATTGAGCAGTGGCTACACAAATGGTCTATGGCTTGCCAGCAGAACAAGGAATATACTGTGAAGGAAGGCTATAGGCTACTACTTGGTCCCCAAGTAAACTTTGAATTGCACAAATTGGTGTGGAATAGTTATTCAGTTTCTAAGCATGATTTCATTCTTTGGCTGGCAGTCAAGGATAGACTGAGAACAAAGGATTCTCTGGCTATGTATATGCAGATTCAACCTGAGTGCTACCTTTGCAACAATTCCACGGAATTTCGTGACCACCTGTTTTTCTCTTACACTTGGAGTCGTGAACTCTTAGAAGCTATTTGTGGATGGTGCTGCTTAAACCAGTGGAGCTATAGATATCACAACTAGAGTCGATGGCTACGGTTTGCATTCAAAGAGAAAGTGAGGAGGAAATTTGTGTACTTAGCTATGGCAGCTTGTGTGTACCATACTTGGATGGAGCGTAATCGGCGACAATTCTTGCACAAATCCAAGAGACCGGACCAAGTCTTCATGTTGATTAAGAAGGAAGTGGCACTTAGGATATCTTTAATTCTTCCTAATTTTAGAAATTGGCCCAACAAGGTCTTAGTTGATAGAATACTTAAGGAAATTCATTGATTTTTTGAACTGTAACTACCTCCTAGTCTCTCAAACACAAACCCTACATAGTAGGTAGGGAGTTTGGGGATACTAGATTGTTATGATTTGCTATTTTGCAAGTGGAAATGAAGATTACTTCTACCAAAAAAAAAACCTTAAAATTATATTATTAAATTTAAATAATTTACAACTAAAATCAATTAATTTTAAATTAAAAAATATTAACTTTTAAAAATTGACATTCATATTTTTATATTTTACATTAAAACATTACTATGGTTAGTTAAATTATATTATAGAAATTAAATTTTAAAAAATAACATAAAAATCAAATTTTATGATATTTAACTCTTTAAAAACATTCAATTATTTTCCTAATAGAGGTATAAAATTATAAAACAATACTAATTATTCAAAACATATCACTACAAGGATAAAATGATTTATCCATAAAATATTTTCCACAGATTTATTTTTATAGAAAAAAATTAATTAATCATTGAATATTTCTCACAATTTTTTTTTATGAAAAAAAATTAATTACTCATTGAATATTTTTCATAAATTTTCTTTCTATGGAAAAAAATTGATTACCTATTGAATGTTTTTCACAAATTTATTCTTATGGATAATAACATATTATTTCCCACCAATATTAATTCAATGGAAAAATAAATAAATAAGTTCATAATATAATTTTTTTTATTAATATTATTTATGGGAAATATAAAAAAAATTTGTGTAAAAAAATAAAAAATCTAAAAATCTATTATGTAAACCATAAAGAATTTGATTTGTTGTGATAAATTATTTATGTAAATATAAATATGAGATTAATAGTCATATAATATTGTATACATGTAATAATACTATTGGAGGTGTTGTTTGTGTAACATACCCAAAATATAAATATATTCTAAGCGTTCAATAACTCTAAATAAGAATATTAATCACTATTACAGTAATTCTAAGGTACTATTCGAAATACATAACTAATTAATAATAAGACAAAATATAACATTAAGTCTATTACAGTCCATATGACCTACACTGTTTCCTATTCTCTTCTATAGATGGCTCCCTTGTAGACCTACTATTTGCTCCCATGTAAAAAATACGATCATAGCAGGAGAAAACACAAAGATACAAAGAAGGGTAAGCTAGTAAAAAATTTGCATGTTAACAATCAAACAATCAATTCAACATTTTCATCCATATAGTAGGTGTAAGGGTCTACCTAAGGCTTTACACCCATTAGCACAAATAAAAAAATTAGACTGACAACTTCCAGAAGACTGTATGGATTTCGCACATTTGGGGCTAACAACTGAGGTTTATCCAAGGACCAATGGTCTTCACCATAACCGACCTTCTGAGACTTTTCACTCAGTGTCATCCTTTAACACCTCACAACCAAATACCACCTCAGGGTAGCTTCACTAATTATCCCTTTCGAAATAATTTGTGAGCCTCCATCGACCTTCACCACATGAGTCCTTGTCTACATGACTCGAAACATCATTAAGGTCTGGATATCCCATAGATATTCTCAAAATCCATACACACTACATTACCAATAATCACATATAATAGCTCAATAGCAAAAACCTTCTTTCATTAAGAGTAACACAGGCCTCATGCCATTAAATCACATTATACTTAAGCAATTTAGAACTTTCATACATGCATATTATTTTTCATCATTTCAAATTTAACAAAACAAGAAACTCAGTGTAGAATCCGCTCAGCGCAGGTAAAATTCGTTTAGCAATTTTTTTTTTTTTTTTACGAAATGCGCTCAACGTACTGCGCTGAGCGCACCGTCGCGTAGCCCAGGTACTTTTCGCTCAGCAAATTTCAACCCGAGTGCCCCTGGAACAAATCTGCTCAGCGTAGAGGCCCTGCGCTCAGCGAATTTACACAAATAAGCATCCCAGACATCTCCAAGCACAGTAAAAACAACATACAACACGTATTTCAAACATTCAAACACAGATTTCACAAAAATAAGTTAGATTTTTAGCTTCCCTTATCTTGGTTTTACACCCAACTATGGATCTGCAACCTTGGCTCCCAACTAGCTCTTCCAACACCTAAATACAAGCCCAAACAAACGGTTCAAACGCAAGGAAAAGGGAAAAACCACACCCATTACCAACCCTAACGAAAAAGAGGAAGCTTTGCGCCAAAAATTTATCCAAAACGAATTCCAATCGGTGGGAAATGCTCTCCTCTTCAAGAGCTTTCCAAAGGCGGGCTTGGGTCTAGGAGAAGATGAGGAAAAGGGTGAGAAATGATAAAGAGAAGATGAGAGACTTAGAGAGAAAGAGTTTTAGTAAGAGAGTGGCTCTTGGAAGAAATGAAGAGTGAAGGGTCTTGGGCACCCTTTTATAATATTTTCAAAACTTACCCCGACTCATCATCCTTCACTAATCCAAGTTACCCATCTCACTAAAACTAATTTTCCTCTACGTCCTTACAGTTTGTTGGTACAATGTTTTGTATGCAAGTAAATGTTAGTGTAATATATTAAAATATATTAAAAGCTTTCTTTGTTCGCTATGTGGGAGAGTACATATGGTAATTGAGTACAAGTCATGTGGGAGTCCAAAGACACATTTGGGGAAAACAGTAAGTAAAAGTAAAGGCTTGTTTACTCACACACAAGAGCATGGTTGTTTTAATTTTGTCTCGTTCGTTTGGCTTTGGTTGTTCTCTCACACTAACTCTCTTACTCCACTAAGAAAGTTTTCTCTTCCAAGTGGTTCATACCAGATTCATTTTTCATCTCTGCGTTTCTAATATCTGCGTTTTTTGTGTTTCTTGTCTCTACGTTTCTCATTTCTGCAGTCTAGGTTTAGTTTTTGATTTGTTGTAATTTTTTGTTTTGTTATTTATTTTGTTATCTAATTTCATTAATTTCATGAATCTAGGGTTTCATTTTGTCATTTCATTTTTATTTCAAATTGGAATTTTTACTTTATTTCTTGTTAATTCTATGTTGTCATGATATGTAATGGTTTAAGGTACATTGTTTTCATTGTTTAAGTAGCACCACCATGAGCCAAAGTTGGAGGTTTTGGACTCTATTTTCTTGCTCTGTACACACCACTTGAGAGGAAAGAGAGGGAGAGAGTTGATCTGTATACATAGTTTTAATCCTAATAATTTCAATTCTTCAATTTTGGCATTAGAAAATGAACACTCATAATCTTATGATTAACTTTTCATCCAAATTTTCATTATGCGACAATTTAATTAGCAATTAAATTATGAAAACAAAATTTCCCATTTTCAAAATATATGAAATGAAGTGAAACAATTAAAAATAATGAGTTTGATTGTACACGTGGCTTGAAACTATCTATATATGTTAAAAAAAAGCTTGAAACATATCCATCAAGTTGCCCAAATAAAACTTAAAAAATTAAATAATTTGTTTACTGTTTTAAATTTTTTTTTTTAATTTTTAAAAACTAAAAAATTATTTAATTATTAAAAAAATATTTTTTTTTTAATTTTTGACTAGTTAACATATTAAAAACTTTTATGGTTATTATTAAGTAGGTGAAGTTATCATTATTTTTTTAATATTTTCTTCTATTTTGGACGTTATCATTTTTTAAAATTTATTCTAAAAAATAGTCTTCAAAATTATTATTATTAAATATATATATATATATATCTAATAATCCCATTTTTAATTTCTAAACTACTTCAGTTTTTTACATTTAGTTGTTTAAGTATTCACTAGTTAGTAGCAGCTAAGTCAAAGAGCAATTAGAGAATTGTGAGGGGGTACAGGAGAAAAGGTGTGAAGGAAGTCTAGCCCTTCGCATTAGGTGTAACCTTTCGTCACGAGTTTGGCTTTGTGTCTGACGATGGAGCCATCTGAATTATGTTTAACTTTGTAAATCCATTTACACCCTATAACGGATTTGTTAGGAGGTAAAGTAGTTAAAATCCAAGTATTATTAGCTTAAGGGTAGTTAATTCTTCATGCATGGCTTGAATTTAGTGTTGTTCTTGAGAAGTTTCTTTGTAACTAGTTGGCTCTTTATTAGAACTGATGGATAATATAATATTGCGAAAAGATGGGGAGATAGATTCGTAAGAAATGAAAGCAGAAATAGGATATTTATTTGAAAAAATAGTATATGTTTGATAATCTTATAGATATGAATGTGTTCTTTTATTTCGTTAGATTCGTAAGAAATGAAAGCAGAAATAGGATATTTATTTGAAAAAATAGTATATGTTTGATAATCTTATAGATATGAATGTGTTCTTTTATTTCGTTTAGATCTACGAATGGGAATGGAATGGTATTATTAGAGATATTTTGAGTATTTTGTATAGGTGGCATATCGTCAAAAGTACATTTTGGCACCCACTGTGGAGTCGAGTGCAGTTAGAGTTATGGCAATCACTAGGAATATGAGTCAAGAAGAGTCCAAGAGGCCGACTGAGGTCTCTCCCCCCATAAGTGAATAAAGTGGCTGAGCATATTGACACATGGCACCCTCACACTAAGAGAAAGCGAGCAGGCCTAACCGGCATCTCCACAAACGAAAGATGCTTCAATTGATTTGCCAAAAAAAAAAGAGAATGATATTGGCATCGATTGGGGTTTGGCCCCATTCTAAAGAAGATGAGGTCGACCCTTCTATTAAGGAGTGGACACACTACCTTGTCGTGTCAACACCGTTTCCTCATCATCACCAAAAGAGACATTTTGTCCTTTCAATGTTGAAGAGTTAGGCTCATTACTGTAATTATTATTATTAATAGGGAGATAAATATGTCAATGTTAGTTTTCTTGGTGTGGGTGGAAGGAAAATGATTTTCGTGGAAGACAATGTTTCTGGATAGTTCAATTTTATGATTACTTAGATTGAGATAGGCATAACCTTTGGTGTTGGGTTTAAAACCCAAAAAAATACCTGGTGTGACACGGGCATCCAGTTTGGTACGACGATTGGTGAGAGTATTAGTGTAACCCAAGCAACCAAACACACGTAAATTAAAGATATCATAGATCTTATTATGTAATTTTAAAGGGAAATGTTATTTAAGAAAGGAGTAGGGATACTATTGATAAGGTGAACGACATAAGGAACAACAAAACACCAGAACTCCATGCTGAGATTGGATTGGAAAACTAAGACTCGAGTAACATTCATGATGTGCTAATGTTTGCGCTCCACAATTCCATTTTGTTAAGGAGTTTCAACACAGGTGATTTGGTGAAGTATGCCTTTGGCATTGAAGAAATTTGCCATTAGAAACTCAACTTCATTGTCAGTCTTGATAGTTTTTATTTTGCAATCAAATTGATTTTCATATTGGTGTATGAAATTGATTATGCAAATATGTGTGTCAAATTTAGCATGCATAAGAATGGTCCAAGTAAATCTAGTATAATTATCAACAATGGTCAAGAAATATATGTTTCCAAGCATAGAAGTAGTAGGGCACGATCCCAAATATCAATATGCAACAATTCAAAAGGATTACAGGTGTTGGAATCCCTTAAAGAGAAAGCTGGTTTTCTTTGTCTAGCTTAGGGACAGACATTACAAACGAAATCTTTATTGTAAGAGATGTGAGAATAGTAGGATTTTATGATTTTAAGTCTTTCACTTGAAGGATGCCCAAATTTAGAGTACTAAAGATCAATACATTTTTTAGTGCAATGAGGTTCGACAAAAGCATAAAGAATAGATGGGTAGTTGTCAGCAGGCTTATCAAGAATGTAAAGACCATCATGCATTTTAACTAAACTAGTCTTCCCTTTGAATATCTTGTCCTGTATGATACAATATGAGTCAGAAAATATAAGTTCATAATTTGATGTGATAGGACATTCTTTAGAAAGATCTTATCATTGATTTTGATAGTACCAGCATGTGTGGCTATAGTGTGGTGACGAGTAGGGAGTTTAACATTAATAAGCTTGACGGATGTGTAAAAAGTGAATTCAGACAGAGAATTACATACATGGTCCGTGGCACCTAAATCGATAATCCAAGTAGAAGAATGAGATTTTGAGGTTAGTGTATTACCTGATGTAAAAGAATTTTGAGTTGTGATGGATCCAATCTGATTTAATGGTGTTGGATTAGATGCATTATTGTTATTTGAATTCTGTAAAAGGGACATAAGTGCCTGATATTGCTGAGTAGAGTTCTGAATATCAATATCATCTTGATGTTTATTGTTAGGAACATCTTCATCTTGGATATCTACATTATTGATTTGGACATTTTTCTCAGTATAGAAACAGTGGCCAGGTGGGTAACCTTGTTTACGAAAGCAAATCTCGATGGTGTCTCCAGACTTCCCACAATAAGAGCAAATATTTTTATTTTTGAAATTCTTGTTGTCCAAGTTAGATGGAAAACCGTGTTTCCTATAGCAAGTACTTTCAGTGTGCCCTTTTCTATCACAATAAGAGCAACTTATTGGAGAAGAAATAGCAGAGTTAGTGTTTCTAATACTATTGATGAGAGAATTATTTTCGAATTGTCTCTCCTGTTGGGCAACAAAGGAGAAGATTCTAATGATGGGAGGAACATTATCCATAAGTAACACATGCGACTTAATGTTGCTATTTTGCTCATTTAAGCTACCTAAAAATTGCATAGCTTGGTCTTCTTGTTTCCTTTGTAGCATAGTCTTGATCATGGAGCAAGAACATCTGGATTAACAGGTGCAGGTAGGGTCGGGACGGAAATTTTGCAGCTCGCCCCAGATGATTCTCATCTTGGTGAAATATTCTGTAATACTTAGGTTTTCTTGACTTAAAGATGTTTCCTCCAACTGTAAGTCAGAAATTCTAAGGAGGTTACTTTAAGAATACCTTGTCTTCAAATCATTTCATATATCTACTATCATATCCATCCATATTATACTTCGCCTGATGGAAGGGGAAACCGAATGTACAATCCAAGAAGCCACCATATTATTACATCTATTCCATGCCCATGATAGTTATTGTTAGTCTTTGCGGGTTGAAGAAGGTTGTCGTTGATGAAATCAATCTTGTTTTTGGCACTTAGGATAATGATCATAGATCTATTCCAAGAATGATAGTTGTTGGAGTCAAGAACAAGAGAGACCAAAGAAGTGGTAGGATTTTCACTAGGATGAAGGTATAAGGAGTTGTTTACAGAATGATCATCTACCATAGTGAAACAAGAAAAGAGAAAGAGAAAGCAAAAAAATAGTAAAAAAAGAGAAGGGAGAGTGCGCAGCAGAACTCTTCAAAAGAAGAGCTCTGATATTATCTTAGATTCGACGTAAGATTGTATCCTTGCATGAAGAGTTAAACTGGTAGTTAATAGCTCTCTTCATGAACATGAAAGTTGACATACATGGAATGTCTGCATGGAGAAGAAAGAAAACAATCAAAAAGAAAGACCAAAAAATTTACACTATTACTATTGCCCGTGTGGAAGTATTTATAAAAAAATACAAATACAAAAAGAAAAGGAGGGAGAGAATAGTTAAAAAAACATAAAACTATTATAACAATAAAACGGAAAAAGAAATAGAGATGAACAAAGATAAATAATACAACGACAAAATAATAGGCTTCTATCATCTTACTATGGTTAAAGAGTCTTTTAGAATACATTCAAAAATTTAAATAATTCTTTATTCTTGAACTCTTTAAAAATTCAATTTATTTCCTAATAAATCTTAAAAAATAATATTAATTATTAAAAACATATTCAATTGTATTCTTAATACATGTATAACTTATAGAATAATATAATTATTCCATTACTATTACCTGCTAAAAGATTTTATTTTTCAAAATTTAAATTTTTAAAATTTTATTTATAAATAGGTTTTACTATAAAAAAAATTCATATTTTCCATAAATATATTTGTGGGTAATGCTTAAAATCAGTGGGAAATGAAGTTTTTCCCACAAACTTCCCACAATCATAAATTTGTGGGTAAAAGACTTGTAGAAAATTATTTTTTATATTTTCTACAAATAAAATCCATGGGAAATATTTAACAAATAAATCTATGGGAAATTTTTCACAAACAAATCCATAGAAAATTTTTCCACGAAGAAATCCATGGGAAATTTTTTCACGAAAAAATCCATAAGAAATTTTTCCACGAAAAAATCCATGGGAAATTTTTCCACGAAAAATTCATGAAAAATTTTCCCACGAAAAAATCCATAGGAAATTTTCCTACGAAAATTCCATGGAAAATTTTCCTACGAAAATTCCATGAAAAATTTTCCCACGAAGAAATTCATGAGAAATTTTCCACAAATAAATCAAAGAAAAATTTTGTCATAAAAAATTTCATGGAAAATTTTTTATATTTTTTGTGAGAATATTTTTTTTAATTCAAAATTATAACCTATAGATATTTTTTATTGAATTTATTATAATTTAAATAGTAAAACTTACCAAATATTAAAAATTAAAAACAAGACACACACCAACTATATTTAACATATTTAATATGATATTCAACTAATTCAATATTTCACAAGTTCAACTAAAATGTCAAATAACGCAATAAAAAGTTCAAGTAAACTAAAGTAAACTATCTAATAATCATTATATTCATCCCTATCATTCTCTTATTGATCTCCATCTTGTTCTTGTTGCTGGTCATCTTGTTCATTCATTTGTTGTTGCTCTTCAAGCAATGTCTGAGTTATTTCTGTTGCCTTAGGAGGAAGATATGAAACAAAAGTCTTAATAAATGTCTCAAATTTTGAATGCAAAAGACGAACTGATGCCTCACTAACTACAAGTCATTCTCTAAGTTTATTAATCTCTTCAGTATCATGAGATTGACTAGAAGATGCTTGTGTATGTTTGAAGATGTTGTCATCTCCATCATTATAAACACGAAGGAGATCGCCAAACCCATACAAATGTCCTTTTTTCTTTCCACCAGCAGCTGCCACCCAACATCGTGTCCTAAGCTTCTCCTCTTCAACAGGGTTTAGGGGAGTGCATTCAGAGCTACCAACACGTGATGAATGATCAGACCTAGCATCAGCAAGTTTAGCTTGAAAATCTTCCTGTAATACTTACACAAATGTTATTTTATGAATATATCATATATATTACAAATAAAACGTATTATCATTAGAGATACTTACATAAGTCGTCTTTGATCTATTATCAACAAATTCACCAGTACTTTTCTTATATGTGTTTTCTTAAAGACTTCATCAATAAATGGAGTCCGACCAATTTCCTTTGACTACAAACAAAAAATTATCAATAAATATATACACATCATGTATTGTTAATTAACTATCAAGCAAAATTGATTTTATAATGTATATACCATGCGAATAGCATGCTCATGCATGCTAATGGAGCCACCTATGTGCATACACCCACCCTTATCAGATGCCCTATTTTTCATGGCTCGTTCGCGCTTTAAATGATAAGAAGCTGCATTCCAATGGGTTAACAAATTATTCCATATACTTGCTCCAATCCACATCGAACGTTTTCCAGTATTTCGAGCTTCCAAGAACATCTCAGAAAGTCTATGAGATGCTTTTGAGTTGAAATTCCTTTTTATTTTATTTCATCCTTATCTTTCCATTTTACATGTCTCTATATAAGGAGAAAATAAAAAGTTTAAACATTTATGCTAAATATTAAATATCAATAGATAATTAATAAACTAAAATTGAAGTCATAGCAAGAATGAACTAAAAATACCTTAAATCTTTGGAAGAATATCTCTTTATCTTTCTTTGGAATTGCTCCCCACGTAAACCAAGGTTTTTGGTATTGTTGCCTAATGGTGAACGTGATAGCCTTTGTTGCAATCTTACATGGATGAAACCTAAAAGATGTAAAAAAAATCATGAAATTTTGAAAGTCATTTGATTTGATATATAAAAGTAAAACTATAATTAACATTCTAAAATATGCATACCCTCCACCAATGGGTTGAATCATAGGATGATCATTACGTAAAAGGTCTTGATCATCTACAGTTTCAGAAATAGTTGGGGAGGATATGGGTGTAAGGGGTGGTGTGAGTGTAGGGGATGGTGTGGGTGTAGGGGATGATGTGGGTGTAATAGTTGGGACTGATGTGGGTGCAATAGTTGGGACTAATGTGGATGCATTAATTGGGGATGATGTGGATGTTGCAATTGGGGATGGTGTAAATGTAACAACTGGTGATATAAATGGGATTAGAGATGGTCTGGGTGGAACAATTGGGGATAAACATGATCTTGGTGCATTAATTGGGTATCTTGATGGTATTGATCTGGTAGTCGAGGATGAGGATGGTGCGGGTGCAAGGGATGGTGTGGGTGTAGGAGATGGTGTGGGTGTAAGGGATGATATGGTTGTAGGGGATGGTGTGGGTGTAGGAGATGGTGTGGGTGTAGGGGATGGTGTGTGTGTAAGGGATGGTGTGGGTGTAGGAGATGGTGTGTATGTAAGGGATGGTGTGGATATAGGGGATGATGTGTGTGTAAGAGATGGTGTGGGTGTAGGGGGTTGTATAGGAGTAGGACATGAGGTTGATGATGGGTATAGGACATAAAGTTTCCTCTTCATTATTCCTTTTCAAAAATTGAGATGGTTAAAAGTAGCAAAATGGGAATGGATTAGAAGTTAAATGATCAATATTAACATGCAAAAACAAACATTATAACAAGTCACATGTATTAGTAAATAATATAAGTACAAAGCAACACACAAAAAATATTAATCCTCTTAAGAAACATAAACTTCAAAGTCTTCTTCAGATTCTTCTTCTTCACTATCTTCTATTATTTCTTCATCCACTTGTTGGTTTGATGACTCAAGATGGGGGATATTTACTTCTTCCAATTCAGCTTGTAAATCTTGCAATCCTGATATAGTTTCAACTTCAATTATTTCATCTACATGTGACATTTCATCTTCTTGAAAGGTTACATCATCTTCCTCAACAGAATTTTCTATCTGACCCCTTGGTTTTGTTTTAATGACAGCACACCAATTGTGTTTATCTATTCGTTATGATGGATACGGTACATAATACACTTGCCTTACATTTTGTGCAATAATAAATGAATCAAAATGATTATATCTTCTATCCATTTGAATATTTACAATACCATATTTACGGTCAAGTCTAGTACCTTTACTTGATGGGTCAAACCAATTACAATAAAACAAAACTACATTTTTACGATAACTTGAACTATTGTACTCTAGTTCATAAATGCGTTGAATGATCCCATAAAAATCACTTTCACCTCCTTCTGTAAGGCCCTTAACACAAACTCCACTATTTATTGTTTTTTTGTTATGACTCCATTCATGAGTATGAAATTTGTAACCATTGACAAAGTATGTGTGTCATTCTTTAACACAAGTCAAAGGACGTTGTGATAAATCTCTTAAGTGTTGGTTCCTCACACTGCTCATTGTTGACCTACAAATGTATGACACAAAAAGAACATGATTATTTAATTCAAAATGGAAAACTAAGATATTTTTTAATTAACATACTTGTTCTATGAACCAAGTAGGAAAATCCAAATGAATATGAGTAGAAGCATTTGACACACTTTCCAAGAATGAACTATAAAAAAAAACATTAGTCAATTTTAAGACTAGTGTAATTTATTACAATAATGACAACTTTGTTATAAAACTCTTACCGAAGGTATGATTTAACTTCAACACAATTGATCAACACGTGGACATGGGCTGAGTTTAATTCTTTCTCAGTTAACCAATAAATTTTCTCTTTCCCAGAATGATGCCCAAGCTGGTTGAAGACGGATAACATTGACGGAATCTGATCGACTTGAATTTGCAATTCATTTCTACGAATTCGTGGTGATAACATGAAATTATTAAAATAATGAGAACAAAAGTATGTTGTTTCACAGTGCAAGTAAGATGCACAAATTGATCCTTCAACCCTAGCCTTATTTTTTATTGATCGTTTAGAATCACCCATGAACCTATTAAAAATAAACAATGACATTATGATAGTTAATTCTAAGGAAATTGAAACTTACATAAAATAGAAGAATAATTTTATTACCTTTCAAATGGATACATCCGCCTATATTGTACTGGTCCACCAAGTCTTCCTTCATATGGTAGATGAAGAGGAAGATGTTCCATTGAATCAAAGAATCCTTGTGGGAATATTCTCTCTAATTTGCACAAAATAATTAGAATATTTTGTTCCATTTTAATCAATTCATCCATGTTTAATGTTGTAGAGCATAAATCTTTGAAGAAATGACTTACTTCAATAAGAGGATTTAAAACATGAGTTGGTAATGAACTAAATACAATAGGAAGTAAACATTCCATAAACACATGACAATCATGGCTTTTCATTCCAAGCACCCTTCCCTTTTCAACATCAGCACATCTTGCTAAATTAGAACAATAGCTATCAGGCATCTTAAGTTGTTTTAGTCAATGACAAACTAGCTTTCTTTGTTCTACAGTTAAGGTATAATTTGATTTTGGCTTTATCATCTTCCCATTACCTCTTGACTTTAGCTTCAAGTCCTTTCTCTTACAATATAAGGCTATATCCATCCTTGCCTTCTCATTATCTTTTGTCTTTCCATTGACATCCATGACAATGTTGAATATGTTATCAAAAAAATTCTTCTCTATGTGCATCACGTCTAAATTATGTCTCAATAAATTGTCTTTCCAATATGGAAGATCCCAAAATATATTTCTTTTTGTCCAATTATGTCATTCTCTGTATCCCTCTATTGTTGTCATTGGTAAACCATATTCTGTAACTTGCTTCATTGCTTCAACTAGAGAATATTCATTCACCAACGACATGGTGGGAAAATGGTAAAGGACAAAGGAATGAGATACGAACCTGGTGAGCGCAAGCGCGGTGAGGCACGATGAGCGCGGAGGGGCGCGGTGAGCGCGGAGGGACGCGGAGGTGGCGGTGGAGCGCGAAGATGCGCGGTGGAGTGCGCAGCTACGCGGTGAGCGCGGAGGTGGTGGTGGAGCGCGGAGGTGCGCAGTGGAGTGCGAAGCTGCGCGGTGAGTGTGGAGGTGGCGGTGGAGCGCGGAGGTGCGTAGTGGAGTGCGAAGTTGCGCGGTGGAATGTGGAGAGGCACGGAGGAAGAACAAGAGGGAAGAGCGTAGAGGAAATAGCTCAGAGAGAGTGAGTGAGTATGTGAGGGTAAAAGAAATTTAAATTTTAAATTTTATTATTATTTATAGTTTAGATAATAATTTTTTATATTCTTTATTTTTTAATGAATTTCAAATTATAATATTTCAAAACTCATTTTTGAAGATGTAATAATTTTATAAAATAAATATCTTAAATAATATTTTAGAAGAGAAAAAACTATTGAAAAAAAATATATAATCCTAAACCATAAAAATATATTATTATTTATAAAAATAAATTTATTAAAAATATTTTTAATTTTTTTACTATAAAAATAAATTTGTTGGAAATATTTAATAAATAATTAATTTTTTCCCATAAAAATAATTTTGTGGGAAATATTTAATGGATAATTAATTTTTTTCCAATAAAAATAAATTTATAAAAAATATTCAATGGATAATTAATTTTTTTTCCTATAAAAATAAATCTGTGGGAATTATTTAATGGATAATTAATTTTTTTCATAAAAATAAATTTGTGAGAAATATTCAATGGATAATTATTTTTTTCCATAAAAATAAATTTGTGAGAAATATTTAATGGATAATTAATTTTTTTCTATAAAAATAAATTTGTGGGAAATGTTTAATGTATAATTATTTTTTTTTTATAAAAATAAATTTGTGGGAAATATTTAATGGATAATTGACTTTTTTTTTATAAAAATAATTTTGTGGGAAATATTTTATGGGTAAATAGTTTTATTTTTGTAGTGTTTGTTTTAACTTTTATTATGTTTTTTTTTTTTTTAAGAAAATCTTGAATATGAAAGAATTTTATAATTGACGGTTAAATTTTGTTTGAAGAATTAAAATCATCCGAGAGATTTTAACAACTTAATCAAAATCAAATTTTATGATGTTTAACTCTTTAAAAACATTCAATTATTTTTCTAATACATGTATAAAATTATAAAACAATACTAATTATTCAAAACATATTTAATTCTTTTCTTAATACATTTACAACTTATATAATAATATTAATTATTCCTATTACTGTTTTCTGCTAAAAGAAACTTTTCGAAATTTAAATTATCTTAATCTTATCTTGTAAATAGTCTTGTTTTAATTTCATTGATTTTGTTTGAAGAAAATCTTGACAATGAAAGAAATATTAGGATTTTGCAACAAATAACACAATAAAAACAATACTTAAAAGATGACAAGATAGCATCAATTAATGTTCAATTAAAAGGCTCACAAGAAACAAGAAAAGAAATTAAAAAATTGTCACATGTTTCCACTTTGACAAGAACAAAAAGGATACAAAGTGTGCCATGTAATAAAACGTGGGAAGTAACAGTATTTATGACAGTGAATTAGGGTTGCAGAACTTATGAGAGTGAGAGTGAGAGTGAGAGTGAGGACCAATAATTTGGTGTACAATTGTGACAGTGAATGTGTTGAAATTTGATGACATTGTGAATGTATTAGAGAGTTAATGTGTCGTCCTATGATTGAATAGGAAATTGCTGTCGGCACCGTCACTTTGTTGTCAAGAATTCAAAGTGAGGCTTTCACAAAACTTATTATTCTGCTGAATTAAACATACAAGAAATTTGGAAGCACTAATGAGGACTTTTAAAGTACTTATTTTCACAATTTTTATGTTAAAGATATTTGGACTGAATTTTTTTTTAAATAAAATTAACTCAAATTTAAGAAATTAAAAATGTATATAATTCATACATGTTACATAATTGACAGAAATAATAGTGTTCTTTTAAGGGAATCTTAAATTATATATATATATGATAATACATAAAAAATAGTCAATCTTTTCAAATATTTTTTACTATATTGAAATATTACTTTTTTATTTCTCGTTAAAATATCTCAATAAAGCACAATCTAGAACAAATTTATTTATGCTTTTAATCAATATAATTCTCTTTTAATAAAATCATTTATTTAAACTCAATCCCGTAAACATATGAAAATACATATAAAAAGTTTATTAATATAATAATCATAATACATTAAAAAATTTGCAAATAATATTTAAAATAAATAAAAAATATAATTTTTTTCAAAAATTCATTACAAATTTTTTATTATTATATATTTAATGATAAAAAATTAGTAAAAAATTATTTTTTACATATAAAATTTTTTTTTAAATAATTTATGAAAAATTTTTCACAATTAAATTTATAAAAAAAATTTTACAAATATATTTAAACAAATTTTTATAAAAATAAATATATAAAAAATATTTAGTGAATAATTAATTTTTTTTTATAAAAAAATTTATGAAAAAAATTTTATAAATAAATAAGTTTATTTTTTAGTGAGATTATATATAATTAAAATAAAAAAATTAAATTATTTTAAGATATGTTTTAAAATAAAAAATATCAATATATCAAATTTCACAACTTTTTATCTATTCAAGAAAATATATTATATTAATATATATTTTTTAAAATATGTGATATTAAAATAACTTATTCAAAATATAATTTATTCTTGTGTTATAGTCCAATTTCTAAAATTCAAACTTATCGAAATCAATCTTATACTTAAGTAAGTAAAAGAAATAAGATATTCCTACATCATGATGAATTAAAATTAAAATTCTTACTAAGAATACCCAAAATTTAATATCTGATAGTACATTCAACGTAGTAAAGAAAGAAAAATAAATGTGTTAGGTGGTGGTGTGAGGGTCAACGTCAAACGGTGGAACCGCCAAGAAATTCGGAGCCACAACTTTTTTGCCACCTGCTTCTGTGGGTTGGCAGTGATGGTGCCTTCTCAGCCACGTTTTTAACTATACATTATCATTATGTAAATTATTAACGCAATTAAAATAAAAAACTACAATATTTACATTTATTTGTTTCATAATTTTCCAATAAATAATTATGAATTATTGTTCTTAAACAAATCCAATTCTATTATCAAACAATAGTATGTCAGAGTGATTATTATAAGAAAAATATTATATATAGTTGCTTATTTAATTAATATCTTATTATATTTATTTTATTATAGTCATTTAATATAAATATAAAAAAAATATTTTATACATACCCATATTTTTAAGAATATTTATATAATATTTATAATTTATTAAATACATCATTAAATAATACGTTTATAAATAATACGTTTAGTGACATCAAAATATTATTCTGAATAAGAATTTTAATTTCCTTAAACATAATATTTTAACGTTAAATTATGTTTGTTAAATATGTAAATAATATTATAAAAATAATATATTTAATGGTATGACATAAATATGATATTTTGAATAATTTATGATAATGGCTAATGTTTATATATGTATCTTATTACATATTTATATAGTATTGGTTAATGGGTAAATAAAAGTTTTTTCTTATTCATTTTATCAAAATCAAAATTATGATCTAATATGTTATCATTAAATAATTTATATATTTTTAATGAAAAAAACTTTAAATAACTCTTTTTAGAAAAATTCATTTTATAGTATTTATACTAATTATATTATTCTTAATTTTAAGGAATCAAATATATCATATAAATTTGAAAAAAAAAATCATCTTAAAAAACATGAAAGATATTTGTATTTAGAAGTTGTCAAATTAATTTTGTTAAAAACTGAAAAATTTGATTAGCTTTTAAATATGTAAACAATTCAAATTAATCTTTAATATTATAGTTTAATGATAAGAATTAGTCTCTTGTTTACTATTAAATTGGTCTTAAAGATAGATTTTAATAACAAATTCTGATGTAACTTAATAATAAACTTTACCCAACTTTTTATATTTATTGTGGCTGATTCAGTCACTAAACAATTCTAGTCTCCAGTACATTAGAACTACAAAAATTAACTAATTTAAAAATAAAACATTATTCTCAATTTTTAATATTATTAAGCTTAATATTATATTTCTATCATATTATTTAATTATTTATATTAATTTAATCACAATTCAATTACCAGTTCAACCAATTAATTATCTTTGGTATCATGATCGGTTCAATAAACGGTCTAATTTTCAAAAGTATAGTCTTTTACAAAATTAAAAACGAAAATAAATATTTTATTTTTCAAAAATTAAATTGATAATGCATACCAAATTCATCAATTATTTTAATTTTTCATTATTTATTGTCATAATTAACAATATCAACTTCTAAAATTTTATAATTTTACGAGAATCAAAAGTTTATTTTATTAACATTAAATTAAATATTTAATTATATATAAATTTTATATTACCTAAAAATATGATAAAATTAATATATATAAAATATGTAAATCTAATTTTATTAAATTAATTTTGTGAAAATAAATTAAATTTAAACTCTATTTTGATATTTTAAAAAAATTATTATTAAATTATTTATATATTTTTAATTTCAGGAGAAGTTTTACCCTTTTTTATATATATTTTTACGATTTTTTTTTAATTATTATTTTAAGACACATCCAAAACATGCAAAAGAAAAAAAAATTATTTAATTTAATTCACAATAGAGATTCAAAATTGTTTAAAACTGATTCTCTTTAATGAGCCATGTGAATAGTCGTACATAGGAGTATTAAGATCCACTTTAATAAGAAGTTTCCTTAAACCTTAAAAAAATGTCACATTAAACATCCAAATTCTCTTGAACTCAGAAAAAAGCCACGTTAAGCACAAATCTCCTGAAACTTTTCAAATGCTTTCTACGCAACTATGAAACACCACTTAGCTTTTCTCAAACAACATGCTTTCCCACGTTTCTCATTACTTCTACTCTAAATTCACTCATACTGAACTTTAAATTTAAAAGGGTCACTTCTTTCATCAAATATCAGTCCAAGTTAGCTTTATATAATAACCATAAATTGGAATATATATATATATATATATATATATATATATATATATATAATTTATAGAAATATTACACATAAATAAGCTCTTTTTTTTAATGTCTTTCTCTAGTTTTCCATATAAAATCAGAAAAAATATTATTTTAACATGAGCTCAAGATTTGAGATAGCTTACCAAATCAAAGGGTAGCTTATATACAGCAAATTTTTGTTAATACCTTTTATGATTTATCGTTTTATTTTCTATTCTCATACATGGTAAAAAAAGTATTTTTTTAATTATTATAATTAGGATTGGGATAATAATTTATATTTTCTTGTTTAAAGAAACAATTAAGATTTATTATTTCCTTTTTTCACTCTATGTATTTAGACATTTGAATATGAATGTAGAATGTAATCATTTTCTATCACACAAATGAAAAGAAAACTTGATGTAAATAGTAATGGCTAAGACTAAACTTGGAAGATGAAGAAGAAACTGATCCCTTGAAAGGATGGAAAAAAAAACTGCTGAAGTGTGATATATTCATTCTAGAGAGAACAAAAGGACAAAACAAACGGAAAGAAACACATAGATACCAATTAATGGTAGGGGGGTGGTGGTGGTGGTGCAGTAAAAGTGGGGTCAAGGTCGGTGAAGCGAAACCGAAACCAAAAAGTTTAATATTATTATTGTTTGGCTTTGTTTTTTGGTGTCAAATTGCACTAATCAAATGCTCTAACCAAACTCCATCACCTCCATATATACCCCTTCTCATCTCACACTAATCAAACACAACCTTGTTTATTTTTCTGTGAGCTTCTCTCTCGGGTTCTTTACTTGAGCAGTGTCAAAAGGGTTGTTGCAAATTGCAATGGCTAAGCATGATGTTGAGGGTGGTTCCTTCTCTGCAAAGGACTACCATGACCCTCCTCCAGCACCCTTGATTGATGCTGAGGAACTCACACAATGGTCCTTCTACAGGGCCTTGATTGCTGAGTTCATTGCCACACTGCTCTTCCTTTACATCACAGTGCTCACTGTCATTGGTTACAAGAGCCAGAGTGATGTCAAGGCTGGGGGTGATCTCTGTGGTGGGGTTGGCATTCTTGGCATTGCTTGGGCCTTTGGTGGCATGATCTTCATCCTTGTTTACTGCACTGCGGGAATCTCAGGTGTTTTTTCACTTTCCAATCTCATAGATACCTTTTTAATTTGCTTGCTTTGACTTGAGTCTCTTTTGTTGTTTGTAAATGCATCATGTCTTACCAGTTCGTTTGATTGGCATGGTTTCCTTTTCATGTTCTGGTTGCTTAGCATCCAAAGAGGAAAAGTTTCTATCTTTGAACTTTGGTTACATAGTCAAACTTTAGTTGCAATTCTTGATATTCTGGGAAATGAAAACAAATGTGGCTGATGCAATCACAATTGTAGTCGCAGAGAACCCAAAATCCTTGACATTGTGGCCAAAAAAAGCAGTTGCGTACTTTTTTTTAAAACTTGCTCTAAGCATACCCCCATTAAGCCAATTAGCCAGCATGTTTTGGTTTTGAGAGTTTATCAAATGATATAATGGTGCTGTTCAAATTTAAATGGTCTTTCTTTTTTAGTGATTCCCTTTTCTCTCAAGAGTCTCAGCCTTCAAACTGAGAGGCTGGTGCTTTGTGCATTTTGTCTTGGGTGAAAGTAAAAGTTAACCCGATTTGCTAGCAAGTTTCTGTTAATATTCTGAAATTGTGATTTTCTATCGAATGTAGGGGGTCACATAAACCCAGCAGTGACTTTTGGACTCTTCTTGGCTCGTAAGGTGTCTTTGATAAGGGCTATATTGTACATGGTGGCTCAGAGCTTGGGGGCTATATGTGGAGTTGGGTTGGTTAAGGCCTTCCAAAAGGCTTACTACCACAGATATGGTGGTGGGGCCAATGAGCTGAATGATGGGTACAGCACAGGTGTTGGATTGGGTGCTGAGATCATTGGAACCTTCGTTTTGGTCTACACTGTCTTCTCTGCTACTGACCCCAAGAGGAATGCTAGAGATTCTCATGTGCCGGTATGAGTTCAATCGTTTATTGCATTGTAATCCTGTTATTGTTATTTACTCTGCTTTTAAGCAAGCATTGATTCACTCTTAGTTCTTTCAGGTTTTAAATAGAGGCTTGAAGTTCCTTGAAATTATTTTAGACTAGTTATTGGTAAAGAAAAAAAATTGAGTGGAAGTGACTTAGTTAGTATCATATCTCAACTTCAAGCATCTAGCTTTGCTTTCTAAATGAACTTTGGTAGAGTAGCACTAAAACTAGTTAAGAAGCTTTGATAAACTTTCATTCTTTTCATGGATAACTAGTTGTATTGTAGCTCTTGAAACGGATACCAAGATTCACACCAATTGGATATTCTTAATCCAGTGAACTCCACAATGATCTTAGAAAAATTTCACTCCATTTCCAGAAGTTGTACATGCTGCCATTGGCTAATTTTACCGTTTGAAATGGTAGTGCATACAGCCTATCATGCAGTTTCCATTTTCATAAAAAGTTTTGGCACAGTCAATATATATGCTTATTATGTGTTTTAATAATAATGGTTATAGAACTTTTACTTTTAATAATCATTCCTAAATAATCTGAACTAGTCATTTTTCATGAGGAAGTTAATATCATACCCGAGTGGAGTTCCTTACGATATTGGAATCTAAATCCTTTTCACTACTTTATCTAGAGACTTCCTTCAAAATATATTATTCCACTTTCCTTGCTGGACCTTTCTTTCTTTCTACTACTCTGTTTGATTGTCTTGTCCTCGAAACAAGAAAGTGAGTAACCTTTTCCTCTGTGCATATTTTCGGTGACCAAAATTATCAAATACGTAATGGTTTTTGCTAAAGTGAAATGTTACCATATTCTTGAGTAACATGGGCGTATTAGGCCATTTCCACAAATGATTCTATGATGGTATTTGATTTTCATAGCTTTATCACACGATTCTTATCTGATTTCTTTCTTCTTTTCAAGAAAAGTGGATTCTTCTGTCGTTTTTTGTCTGCATGTTTTTGCCTTGGAAGCAAAAGTATCGTGTTAATGTGGAACTTTAAGGCCTAAAATTAAAGTATGCATGGCAGTGTCATTCATGCTAAACCTCACTTTGCCAAACCTGGCTAATCGAGTGAGACTTTCCAGCATCTTTCCCATTTGTCATTATCAGCTTTAGGTTCCTCCAAACACTTTCTCAGATTCTCCAAATTAATAAAGTAAAGAAACCATGGTCCTCACTTCCGCCACAATTATAGCTACATTAACCAAGTTTATCACTAATTTCATGCAATATCAAGATTCGTGACGAAACTACAAGGCATTTTTTGTTATAGTTGAACCACATGAGTTTCTTATTGTGCTTTTGTTCTGTATCTGAAGGTTTTGGCTCCACTTCCAATTGGTTTTGCTGTGTTCATGGTTCACTTGGCAACCATCCCAGTAACTGGCACTGGCATTAACCCTGCTAGGAGTCTTGGAGCTGCTGTCATCTACAACCAAAAGAAGGCCTGGGATGACCATGTGAGTAACTCTTTTCTATATTCAACAACTTGCTAGTTTTATACTATAATCAAATATTCAATTTTATAATTTGCCATGACAAGAAACAAAGGATAAAAAAAAGATGCCACTTTTGTCTGATATATTCTTGTTCCTCATGTTTGTTCAGTGGATCTTCTGGGTTGGACCATTCATTGGAGCAGCCATTGCAGCCTTCTATCATCAATTCATCTTGAGAGCAGGTGCTGCTAAGGCTCTTGGATCCTTCAGGAGCAACCCCACTATTTGAGTTAGCCAATATACTCTAATGGGTTCAAAAGGAAGATAATTGGAAGCAAAATGAGTTGATATTGTAACAAAATTCTTGTCCTTTGACCCTATGCAGATTGAAGGTTCTTTCAAGACAAGGTAGCCTTTGGTAAATAGTAAAGACCCTTAGTATTTCTGGAACTTTCCTTTTGTATTTCCTCCACAAGTTGTGAGCATGAATAACTCAAGTCAACATGTAGTAGGTGAAATTGGATGATAACCCATGTTTTAAGGGAGAGGTTATGCTAAGTCAATGTCACCTGCACTTTTTTGCTTGTAACAATGTATTTTTTAAAAAAAAAAGAATGTCATTATATGTATGTTGCAAAATTCTGAACTTGAAATACAGTTTCTGATGCAGCGTAGAAATTTATTAATGGCGACTAATGTCATCAAATCTTTCTTATTCCTGCACATGATTTGTGTTATTTCCACTAGCTATCTTTCTTGTCATCAAGTTATGTGTGGTATTTAATTATACCAAAGTACCAAAATATACATGTCATTAATAAAAAAAATATAATTCTTCATGAGACAAAACTTATATACCTATTGTACCGAATAGGTACCGGTTAGTCCCATATCGGATTTAGAGTATGACGCTCGACTGAGTGAATGTCGTTTTAAATCGATAATATCTTGGTTTGTCTCGGCTCATTAGCCCAGACTCACGATCAAGTACCGTAACTGAATTCCAGTACCAAAATTCAGTTATCATAATTCTTGCATAGTGGGCCGTTTATCCAGTTAATCTGTTACTCCTTACCCTATTATAAATAGGGTCCACGAAGCTAGGTAGAGGTACCTAATTTACATATCCTTAAACGTTGTTGACTCATTATTGACTTGAACGTCGAGGTGTAATCATAGGTACTCTTTCATTTGGCCCATAATAAAGAAGGATACTCGAAGTACGAAGAACGACCGTAAAATATTCGACCCGTATAACTATACCTATTATTGTAGGTGTTATTTTCTAGATAAATTTAAAATTTTATTTTGATAATTTATTTTTTATTAAATACATTACATATTATCGCGGTGAAACTTTAAATATAATTAAAGACTAAAAACTAAAATGTATATGTCAATGTAAATTTTCTTCTTCTTGATGTTTGAAACCATGGAAATAAAGTTTAATCTAAGGATAATTACAACCTTTATGAGAATAGCTTATGACACAAAAGTAGGATCAATAAGTATTCTCGTGACAAATTCCCAAAAACATAGTTCTAAGAAAATAAATAACAATAAATTAAACCAAAAGTGAAGTGTATGACATAATTTTACTTAGAAAATAATATAAATATTTTCATATAACCATCCAATTAAATTTCCGATTATACAATGCACTTTAGTAAAATATAATTATAATATTAAAATATTATATTATTAAATTCTTGGAACTAGTAAATATTTACTATTTATAAACAAAATTACTTAAGTAAAAAATACTTAATTTTTATTTATTATATTTATCATTTTTTTTTTATTTTTACTTGGATTTTAGAGTATCAATCTTGTTATATATTAATAGGAAAGAATATAATTATTATAATTTTAACATATATAAACATAAAAAATATAAGTTAAAAGATTTTAAATCATCCCACTATATAATATATATTTAAATTTCAAACGTTTAACATTTTTAATCACTCTTTCATTATATATTAATTTATATAGGACTTTAACATACAATATATTAATATTAATAATTTATATAAAATTATACAAATTTTAAGCAGAAAAGATTACTATATGTATTTTAAATATTAATTTATATAATACTTTAACATACAATATATTAATATTAATAATTTATATAAAATTATACAAATTTCAAGCACAAAAGATTACTATATGTATTTTAAATAAATTTTTTGAATTTTTTTATTTTATTTTTTAAGTAAATTAGTTTATCCTGTTTTAAGTAATTACATTTTTGGATAGTTTCTATTACTTGTTTCATCTTGATCTCTATATCCAAAAGCAAATAATATAAATTTTTATTGACTTTTCGCCACATTATTAAGACATTAATGATCTTATTAAAAATTTAAAGTAGTTATGAATCTAAGTTTTGATATTAATAAATAACTTAAATTTTTAAATTACTAACATCTAACGAATTTAATTTATCTTAACAATTAGACGTTCTACTTTATTTGCAATATTTGTGTTATTTATTTATAAAAATTCTTAATCAACATAAGGAATCACTAGATGCTATTGATTTGTTTGTTTAAATTTTTGCACATTACTCTAGGATAATTCTATTTTGGAAGTTAACTTTTCTCTTATATGTACCTCAATTGATAGAAATCATGTCCTAAAAAATCAATAATGTTTATTGCCCTAAGAAGAAAAGAAACAACTTTTTCAAAAAATGTTCAAGCACCAATGCACTAAAAAGTATCTGACATGTTTCAAATAAAGTAAAATTATTAAAGTTCTTAAGGAAGAACAAGATGTAACTCAATTAGAGTAAACTTATGTAAAACTAAGTGTTCGTTTATCTATTATACATTTACTCGAATCCTTCTATTTTCAAAGTATTTGAAAAACCTTTAAGTTTTAGAAGCTTTATATATAGACCATCTAACCTTGTATTTGATTGTTGAATTGTTTTTTTTTTTAATTTGCTTGCAAAAATATTAACTTTATTCCAATCCCTCCTTCCCCTTCCTTTTTAGAGTTCTTCTTTTACTTCTGTTGGTATCAAAGCTAACCTCTTGAGTTTAATTCTTTGTAGGATTGGAGAGCAAGATCCAACTTGCAAGGGAAAACGAAATATAAACTATCAATCATCCACCCTTGTGCAAGGGAGAGAAGTTTAACTGTGGGAAATAATGCATGATTGCGTTCTTTGAGTCTTGTAACATAGATATGTGGGATGTTGTATAGCATGGCAATTATTTGTTAATGGACCACACTAAAGCTCCCTTTCTTAAAATCATGGTATGATGAAAAAAAACAAAGGTAATTGCTTAACTTTAAACCTCGAAATGCAGTAATGTGTATTTTTTCTAAAGAAGAATACAGGAAAGTACACACTTATAAAATAGGTAGAGAGATGTGGGATACTTTAATAATCATTTACAAAGGATCCACAAAAATTAAAAGAAACAAGCTTAGTCTATTAATGAGGTAGTATGAGCTTATTAATATGGAGGATAATAATAAAATATAAACTATATTCAACCAATTTCAAACCATTCTTAGTAAATTAAAATATTTAGGTAAGTCATATGAAAATTATGACCATATTTATTAAGTGTTGCACAACTTACCTAAAGAATGGCACCCTTAAGTGACTACCCTTAAAGCTTCAAAGAATTTAGACGGCCTAACACTAGAAGAGTTAATGGGTATCCTAAAAGTGCACAAATTGAAACTTCAACAAGATTGATTATTGAAGAAAGAAAAGAACTAACCACTACCCCTTTCACCATTGACTTCAAAATTTTCTACCCTCTCAACTTCCAACATTCTCGAACCAAACCTTGCACCTTACTCTCATGGACCTTCCTTATAACTCCTCCTCTCAGCCAACTTCACTCTCACCTCACTATAGATCTTTACCTTTCTCTCCACCTCTAACTCGTATTTTCATTGATTGAGAATACTTGTATAAACCCTACCTTATTGGCTACAAACAAAAATGATCATGAGCCTACCATTCCCTACCTCTATATGCCATCACCCCCTACCTACATATGTTTGGAAGAAAAAATTTCATCCTAATCTCATCAGGATGAAGGGAACCTTCGTTCCATACCCCAACACTTACAAGTTGTGCAACCGATAGAAAATATATCTAAGAAATAATAGAGAATGTTTTATTTTTCAAGAAAGAAAGAAATTGTTTTTTTAAAAGATGTACAAGCACCAATAAACTACAAAAATGAAAAATATCGAAAAGTACTTTACATGTATCAAATAAAGCAAAACTTTTATCATTTGTCTATTGGCTTGTTTTTCAAGACTCTATAAATTTGATGTAACTCTTTATGCATGGTTATGAAGAATATCAATGAATTGATTCTTTATAAGCGCTCTTACCCATTTTAATTCTTTATTCAAAGTCTTATTCACTACTAGAAAAGTATAAATTTACATCGGTTATTAGATAAACCGATGTAAATATAAACACGGTGGCATTTTTGTAAATAAAAAAAAGCTGATGACATATTTACATCGGTTCTTAAAAGAACCGATGTAAATATGCACATATTTACATCGGTTGTATAAAGACCGATGTAATATGTTTATATTTACATCGGTTCTTTTAAGAACCGATGTAAATTTTTTTGAAAAGAACCGATGTAAATTATACTCATCCACCCACTTTCTATTCCATATCATTTTCATCCCATTTTTTACTGTCTCTTCATTTTCTCATTTAATCCCTTATCACATATATTCCTTTTCCTAACTAATTTCTTTCTTTTTTCTCTCCCTATCTCTCTCTTCCATCTACTCCAAAATGGGGGCGAACCCTAATCCAGAAATTTCAAGTCCAGGCACTTCTTGCAAAGACCCAGATCAGAAATCTCCAAGCACCACTTCAAACTCAGCCTCTCTAATTTCCCTCAACCTCGCAACGCGCGTCACAGCCTCTCTGTCCCCATAGCCCCAACAGTGGAACACATCGTGGCTCAACCCGGTGGCGCGACTCAGCACGAGCCTCTTGAGTCCCAAAGTCCAACTCGCCGATCCCTGACTCAGCAAAACCGACACAACTCTGTCCTCGATCCGCAGACACAGCAACAGGTCCAACGTCTTCGGAGGATTCGAACACTCGTTCGCGTCACGGATTCGACTTGGAGAAACTCCTTGCACACCAAACGCCACGGTTTTTGATTCGACCCGAGCTTCTCCAGGACGCGAATGAGAAGGTCCTCAGTCAAGAGGCAGAAAACAGATTCCAACAACATTAAGATTGTAGAAATTTTGTAATTCCTATGGATTTTTTTTCAGTGGTTGTTCTTTTGACATGGAATTAAAGGGGAGAGATTTAAGTTGGAACAAAGAGGAAGAGGAGGCGAAGGTGGAGAAGTGGGTAGTGGGTGCGTTTGGAGAGTGTGCGAAGTGGTAACCTGTAACCAATGTAAATACGTTGAGATATTTATATCGGTTGTTAAAATAACCGATGTAAATAAGTTGAGATATTTACATCTGTTATTTTAGAACCGATGTAAATTGTCTGTGCCACATTTACATCGGCTTTATTTACATCGATTTCAGAACCGATGTAAATAATCTATTTTAACCGATGTAAATTTGTACTTTTCTAGTAGTGTTTGTTATTAACTTTATAATGTCTATTAGATGAGTATACTATTTGTGAGATTTAATTGAGTTATTTATTTTGTGAAGTTATCTCACTGGCAAAAAGATTTGTAATTATATATATATATATATATATATATATATCCATCCATCCTTTGTAAGAGAGTTGTATTTTTCTATAAAAAAATTTATCAATATTTTGTATGGTCAAGAGTTGCTTTGTGAGATTTAATTGAGTTATTTATTTTGTGAAGTTATCTCACTGGCAAAAAGATTTGTAATTATATATATATATATATATATATATATATCCATCCATCCTTTGTAAGAGAGTTGTATTTTTCTATAAAAAAATTTATCAATATTTTGTATAGTCAAGAGTTGCTTTGTATATTTATTTCTTAACTCGAGAAGTTAAGTGTTTAGTTAAGAATGACTTTGAGTTAAGTAAAAATTGGATAAACTTATTTGTAATCAATTTATTTATTAGTGGAACCTTTTAAGAGTTCTTGAGTAAGAACATGACTTAGTTTATTTGGAGTGAATCAGTGTAAAAATAAGTATTCATTTATGTATTCCACATTTACTCGAATTCTTCTATCTTGATAGTATTTGAATTTTATTTTTAAGTATTAAACATTTTACATATAGACGGTCTAATATATATTTTTTTAATTTGCTTATGAAAATATGAACTCTATTCAACCCTATCCCCCCTTCTAAAATTCTCTTTTTACTTAACATATGACACATTTATCTATATGACATGCACTTCCCTAAATTCGTATACACTAAATTATTAAGCATAATAGTGTCTACTTGGTAACTACTTTTCAATAAAACATATCATTATGATAATACTCGACCTCACCACGCTTTTTACATATCATAGACTCTATATTTCAACCATTCATAACTCAATTAAAAATCAATATGACTACAATCATAACATTTTTACTTATTCGAAACATGTCAAACTTACATAAAAAGGATGAGGAAATTCACTCAACGGTTCCTCATATACTTAGTGAATTTGAGCCTAAGACTTGGGAAAGACTCAACCTCCCCATTCTAGCCATTCCATTGAATGAAATACAGGTCTCATTTAGTGAACCTTAGTCCACTCAACAAATTTGGGTTCGAGACTAGAGTAAACCTTAAGTTTCCCTCAAGAATAATTTTGTTAGAGCGAAATCTTTATTTGCTTAGAGAATTTAAGTAGAATTCTTATCCCTACAAAGTGTAAGTTTTCAATTCTTAATTTCAAATTGAAACATTATAACTTTAATAAAAATTTTATGATACTAAAATGGACTTAGTAAGAAACCAAATCGATTGGAAAATCAATCTCTACATCTCAAAAGAAAATTAGAAGCATCACTAAGGAAATTTGTTCTCAAATGAAATCAAATTATCATCACAATTAATACATCAAACAATTCCAAAATATTTCGATAAAGATTCACACAATTCATAAAAATTATATTCTCACATAAGAAAAGTACCTCTGAAGATTTCAAAACTCATACTTATATCAAATTTATGCATAAAATCCAAACAATATCAACTTGTCACTTTCGCAATTTAGATTATTTGTCTTATGATAACATTTAAATTAAACTATTTTTTCCTATTTAAAACTTAATTTATCTAATTTTTTTTATTGTAAAGTTAAGAAAAAGATATTCTAATTTATTTTAAAGGTACTTATCTAAAACTAAGATATAATCATATTAAAGAAAAAAAATTTATTTGGTGTTACATTAATTTATTTACATGACTTATATTAAAGAGAAAAACTTGATTGATGTTACATTAATTTACATGAATATATTAAATCTACCACTAAATTTTGTGTTGGCTTATTTTGATTTTTCAAATTTTGAAACTTAAATATTCATCTATATAGAATACTTGAAATGAAATTTTTATAATTTAAGATAAATCTTATATGAATCAGAAAATATTGTTTCAAGTATAAAATACAAGTAGTATCTCTCAAAAGAATTTATAAATAATGTGATCATTACCTTTGTAATAATATATATATATATATATATATATATATATATATATAACATGACCAATGCAATCGGTATATGATCTTGGATGAAAAGCAATTATTAGATTTCCAAGTTAATGTTTTGAACAATTAAATAATTAAATTAGATATTTTCTTAATCATTCGATATTTATCCTACTAATCCCTGTATATTTAATGATTATTACCTCAAATAAACTATAAGTGCACCCAATCCAAGTTCATAAAAAATTCTAGTGACAAGAAATCATTTATCTATAAATAAAAATAAAATAAAAAAATTCACGTCTATAAAATATAATTTAGTTATTTATTTTAAGTTTTATTTGGATAAGTTTTTTCATAAACATCTCAGAAAATTTAAAATAATTTTTATTATAATCTAAAATTAATATATATATATATATATATATATATATATATATATTCTAAAAAAACAAAAGCTACAAAAGATAGCTTTTATAAATTATTTTATACATAAATTAATTTAAATTTTTTTTTCTAAAGGCTAAAAAGTGTTTAAGAAAAGATAATGATGATATACTCTTTGCAATTGATTAAGTGCACACTTCGTTTTAATATTCATTTTAACAGAAATGGATTTTGAGTCTAATTCAACCTCATAAAACCGGTTTATGAGATGAGGTTTACCTTTACTTATATACATTGATTTGGTCATATCACTAAGTAATATTGGATCTCTAACATACTTTCTCTACGTCGAGATTGTATTAACTCGACGTGGGACTTAACAGACAAACTGGATAACTGTACCAAGATAATTGTAAGATGATATATATAAGTGAAGAGTGATGTGATAAGCTTAACAACTTTGTTTGGATAGACTCTAATACCATAATAGAAATAGTAATAGAAGTGGACTTTAAATCGGACTTTCAACCTAATTGAAAAAAAAAAGAAATGCAATAATGATGGTAAAGGAAAGGCTAAGAAGATAAAAGAGAAGAAATTAAAGAATGTGATATGTTTCCATTTTGATAGGGACAAAACGATGGTAGCTGTAGCATGTAATAAACATGGTAACAGTAAAAAGATGAATAAAAGGATGATGGTGGAGAAGAAAAAAGAGTTCTCAAAATTATGGAATGAGTGAATGACCGACAAGACAAGAATTTGGGGGACAATAACAGATGGCAAGTACTGATAGTGAAACTGAAGTGAGTTACCATGGTTTTTAATTTTTATGTACATTTTCTGAATCTATCATTCATCATTCTTGTCGTAAGATCCATATATTTGTATAAATATTGTACGTGTAAATTAAGTAAGATATAGAAGATATGCTAAATACGTAATTAATAATACATAATTTAAAATGGTCTGTTTATTGTAGTATTTTAATATATATATATATATATATATATAATAAAATTTAATAAAATAAGTTTGTTTATATTAAGAGTTAGTATAAATAAATTATTTTTTAACTTTATTTTAATTTAATGATTAAAATAAATTAATATGTCAAGTTGAATTAAAGAAAATAAATAATAATTAATAATAATTTAATTATTATTTTTAAAATAAATGAATTTATAATTTTATTTTCTTAAAATAAATTAATATGTCAAGTTGAATTAAAGAAAATAAATAATAATTAATAATAATTTAATTATTATTTTTAAAATAAATGAATTTATAATTTTATTTTCTTAAAAAATAATATAAATATGTTCATTAATAAATATAATTATTCTACAAATATAGAGAATAAAAAAAATAGAGTGAAAAAATTATTAAGTAATACAATTTTTATTTATTTTTTTATAAAATAATAAAAAAAATTCTAAGATAATTTATGATATAATATAACATCAGTATATATATTAAAATAATATATTATTAAATTATATTATAAATAAATAATATTTATTAAGTATAATTTATTTTTTTAATTATATATAAAAAAATTTATGTTTTTAATAGCAAATACATCATTATAATGAATAATTAATATTATAAAAATTAAAAATTATTTTAAAATACTCAATTTATATTTATTACAGTGTAAAATAAATTGAAATTTTATATTAAATAAAAATAAAAAAGTTTTATAATATAAATAAGAAAGATAAAAAAAATTAATTTTAAAATTTTAAATAAAAAATAAATTCATATTTTTTCTATATAATAGTTGAATTTTTATGTTTAAAATCATATTTTTTTATATAATTATTAATTATTATTCAAAAAATTTCAATATCACCTATACCTAATAATATTTAAGAATATCTCATAATCTTAGGTATTATTTGTTTTTTATTGGTAATAGAATAATGGTGCAACCTCATCATTCATTTAAATGAATGATGAAATGGTACACATGCACTTTGTCTCAGCCGACCCATGACTTTTTCTTCACTTTAGCCATCAAAATTTTCATTTCTCAACCTCAAATTCATTTTTTTTATCATAAATTATGTTTTCTAAAACCAAACTTTTTATTATTTTGTCTTCACTCTGTTTTAAAAAACCTTGCTTAGTCGGCACTCCTAACAACATCTTTTCTCTTTCCATAATCATTATTAAGAAAAACTTGCCAAAGGAGATTCTCCAATCACAAATGCTTCTTTGTCCTTACTCTCTCCCACACAAATTATTACTTTTTATACAGTTATATTCTACAAAATTTTATAATTCTAAAAGTTCATGCAAAAAAATTAAATAAAATAGAAGGTTAAATATTTTTTTCCTTATACTTTTTTGCAAATTTAATTTATTTTTATAATTAAAAAATTAATTAATTATTAAAATTTTAAAATTATATAAATTTAATTTTTATTAATTAGATGGCAAAAAATTGCTTCTTAATCTAGTAATATTAGAAAATACATAATTTAAGTTTCTATGTATATATATAGAAAATATTTTTTAAAATATTTTTTTTTCTTAAATTTATATATATATATATATATATATATATATATATTTTCAAAATTATCCTATATTATATTCTTGTAGTTTTAAATTTCTGAATTGAACTTTCAATTTTTAAAAATATATAATTTTAGTATTTCCCTATACATAAATTTAACTTTTGATAATTTTTATACCCTAATAGAAAAAATAAATTTAATATTCTATATGATTTATTTCTTTTATATCTAAATTAAAAAAATTACTATGAAAAATTAATAAAACAAACTGACATATTTTTATAAAACATCATAAGTAATTTAAATAATTTTTAAAATATAAAGACAAAATAAAATATGAACTAAAAATATACTTACCTAAAACATATGTTAATGACATAATTAAAAAATAATTATATAGCTTTTAAAATATATGATAACATATTCTATCCCCAAATTTTATATTTAGCACACAACTTTTCAAACAAATGAAACCCTAAAATAAATTTCAACAACTTCTCTTTGATAAAAAATGGAACCGCCAAGGTGTTTGGGGCCATAACTTTTTCCGCTTCTGTGGGTTGGCTCTGTTCTTAGCCACATTTTCAGATTCCTTCACTTTTCAAACCAAAATAATGCACACTCTATTCATTTTAATTTAAATATTCATTATGGATAATGTAAAATAATGACACCATTATCATTTGATTAAACATAATTTGTGTTGATAAGTCATTTATGACAAGAACAGGATGATACCTAAGATAGTTAAGATGTTTTTTTTTCTCTCCAGGTTTCTTAAATTCTTTTATCAAATGTGATTAAATGATGAGGTTATTTATAATTATTCTGTGATATTTAAGTTAGTAAAAATATAATAAATAATTATAAAAAATTATTAGATAATATTCACATAATTTAGATAATTATTTATAATATAATAAAATAATTTATTATTTCAAATAAAAATAACCAATTTATATTTTGAACTAGATTTGTAAAAATCGAATTGAATCTATTGTTATAATTTATTAGGATTCATGATTTAATGCGTTTGCGACTCAAGCACAAAAGTAATTTTTTAATTAATTCTAAGTTATTTTAGGTGAGTTAACAGATAATTCATACCTATTCAATATTAAAAAAATAATTTATTTGTCACATGAATTTAATAAATAATTTCAATATAAAAAATTCAAAACATAAAAATTACTTTAGGCAAACCAAATCACCTGTAATATTAACATCAATAAGAAAATCTTTCTTATAATAAATTTTCACTATTTGAATAAAATTATGAGTAAAAATAACTATACTTATTTAAAGAGCTAAAATTAAAAAACATCTAATTTTTTTAAAGTACTTGTAAAAAATCATACATACATACTTTTATTGACATGCTAATTTTAAATTATGAAAAAATCATTTTTTTTTAATTTTTTCTCTTTTAAAAATATTTTTTGGAGAAATTTAGGTAAATATAGCATTAATTTAATTTAGAGATTCAAAGTTAATTAATAATGATTCATTTTCATTAGTGATGTGAAGAGTCCAACTTCAATGAGAATTTTGCTTATATAACCTTAAAAAAAATTGACGTTATAATTATAGATTTATAATTTTATTTTTAATCTAATATATTTGTCGCATACATTTCAATAATCGATTCAAATCTTCAAATTATCAAAAATATATTTTACATCAATTTAAATCAAACTATGATGAGGTCAATCAAAATATTAATTAATTTATCAAGAATTTGACTTTCAAATAATAAACACAAATTATATTAATATGATTAAAGATATTAAAAAGCACAATTAAACTACTAACTAAATCAAATTCAACCATAAAAAATAATTTATTATGAACACTCTTTTTTATATTCATAACCCTAATTTATAATTTATTCTTTTAAGGATAAAAAACTATCTCTTTACCGGTTATTCTTATAACAATTTATATATAAAATATTTTTCTCTTTTCCTCTTACTTCGAATACCACTTTAAGATACAAAACACTGAACATTAATCCAAAAGTTACTCCTTAAACTTCTCATATGTTTGTTTATCTTAGAATTTTTCTTAATACAAAACACTAAACAATGAGTAGTCACAAAATTATTATTAATATGTAATAAATAAAATTATTTAATATTAGTTTTAAATTGTGTAAAGGTGAAAGAGAAATAATAATAATTATTATATGATTTTAATATATTATATTTATTAATTTTAAAATATAAAAAATATTTTATATTTTTTTAGAAATAAAATCCTTATGATATATTAAAAATTAAATGATCGTTATTTTAAATTAATATATAGAAAATAAATTTATAATGTCTAACTGTATCATAATTATTTTTAATAAAAATATAATGGTAAAATATAAATTATTGAATTGAAAAATAATAATAATATATGTGATTATCTTATTTATATTAAATAATAAGTATATTATTTAGTTAAATTACATACTAAAAATTAATTATCTTAATTTAAATTTTATTTTACTATTTTAATTATATTAAATAAAAAAATTAATTAATATAGTTAAAATAATAAAAGATATAGAGATGGTTTGAAATAGAATAGATAATGTTAATATTTTATATGTATTTTTAAAACATGTTTTTATATGGATTATTTGATTTGTTATTATATTCTATTCATTAAAAATGGTCTTATGTTTGAAATTTGTGAGGAATCTTTCTATTTGGTTTGAAGTTTGATTGGAGGAAGGATACTCAAGTTAACATGTTTCATTTATTAATATATATAACAAATATTCTTATTAGGGATGTTGTATCCGATGAAGTAAGAAGGTATTGGAAAAAATTGTTACATAACTTATAACAAGATCAATTAGTATTTGTGTTAATTGAACAAATAGTACTAAAGAACTAATTATTTGAGATCTAATTTAATAGAAGATTTCAGATATAAATTTTAGTTTATACTTAGTTTTTTGATAAACAGGATTGACATTTTGTATTGGAGATTAGTTTTGTTTAAAAGCTCAAATTTTAAAAAAGTATTTAGTTCTTCTTATGAGTGACTTGCCTTAATTTAGTTCCTACCAACTTGATGTATTTTCACATATACATAATTAGTTCAGGCAATTATACTTATGTATTTACACAGACCGAGTACCTTAAGATTGTTTCTTTCTGACTCCTTCTCAACCTACTCCTGACTCCTTCTTGGCCTGCTCTTGATCTCCTTCTGAACCACGTGAGGGGTACCTGTATTTCTACTCCTCCGACATTTAAGTTAGTATTTAGTGAAGATAGGGTTTGGAATTAGGGTTTAGTGTGTGTTATCTTAACTAGACATGTTTATTTATAATGTGAAATAATACAGGATTATCTCCATGGGCTTTAATCATAAGATCCATTATGATTGTTTATTCCCTTTCTGGAATTAGGAGCGAATCTTTAATAATAACATATTTGAACCCGGATTTGTCGAGATAGCATATCCCTTAAGGAATATCTTGGATGAATCTTGAATATACTTGACTTATCCTAGATATGGTGAGATTCCTTATTTCCTTACTTTCAAGTCAAGGCTGAGGTCATTTTGGCCTACGGGGATCTCAGTCTAAAGATATCTAATACACAAGTCCCTCAAGTCATAAAGGTCGTGGGATTGAAACGACTGAATAATCTGGCCGTAGGGTTCTTAGTTCTCGATTGGCTTCCCTTATGTTAAGGGTTGGGTCCATGCCAAAATGATTTTTTGGGCTAGCTATCTCCACGTTTCGATTTGAATATCAAAATATCTACTCTCATTCACTTCAAACCCATGATACTAAATTACTTCTTGAAAGAGTTTACTTTATTGAATCCCAAACTTAAAGACATACACATATTACATTTCAACCTATGATTATGTTCTCGTTTACTACCTCACGTATTATGTATCAAAAATGGCACCAAACATGATAAACTCTCGTGATATAATAAATCTTTAACACTTCTATATTATTAGCACATATGCACCTCATAATAAGTGAGAGGAACCTCTATCAACATGAATTAGATATCAATAAAGTCTATGATATCTCACTAAATCTTTACAAAGCTCAATGTATACACACTACTCATCTCTACATAATAATATACTTTCTTGATATTTATTATACTCACAAAAAACATAAATCACTTCTCAACATCACAACCCGTAAGCCTTAACATTTTCATCATATAATATTATATAATTGAATCTCATAATATAATAAATCATACAGTTTACAATTACTGATTTTCAACAAACATCTTCCATCAAAAGAAATAATTCAAAATAACATGCACTTATATTCATATATATGATTTTTTTTATCAAATTATATTATAATTAATAAAATAAATCAAGTTCACTACCTAAACATCCTTGCTTAGGTAAACAATCATACTTAAATAAAAATGAAGTTGAGAATACTCAACTCCTGTTAGATAGTATTTTCTCAAACAAGGCATGTCTTGCATGAATGACATCATTCTCACTCAAATAAAAAATGAAGCCAAGAAAAACTAAACTTTTATCAAATATTTTTACTAAATTGACAAAACTCTCATTTAAGTGAACATATTTCTATTATAAACCAAATTTTAGTTCAAGATCAAACTAAAAAGTATTTCCATCTAAAATCAATGTATCCTTCTACACAAACATTAAGACTTTATGAAAGGAATTCAAAAACATAATTGTATGTTCCAACACCAATTCAACTACGACTCAATTTCTCTAATATTAACTTCAATAAAAACATATTAACTACAATATAAGTTATGGTTCATCTTTCTAATATTAACTTCAATAAAAACATATTAACTACAATATAAGTTGTGGTTCATCTTTCTTTATCAAAATGAAACTTCATACAATTTCTCCAATGATCACTTCCCATCAATGTCGGATCTTCATGGGAGCATAAAGGGGTCTTAGCTCTCCCAACTTTTTTTCAATATCTATATATAAATTGGTTTTTATAAAGAATTTTTTTTTTAATTTTATTATTTTTATATTTTTGGCACCCCAAAATATTAGGTAAAGCTCGTCACTACTTCCCATCATTTCAGATACATAATGTACATATTAACAACTCCTCACAATTCACATAATTCAAAAAAATACTTATAATTCATATAATTATTTTTAAAACATAGAAACTATATTCATTCAATATATTAAAGATTATATCGAATTATAATTCTTACAAGTTTCAACACTTATGACTAAGTCCCATTTTTAAATATTTAAATCTTCTAACCTAAGTTATTATTTTGATATTTAAAATAACTAATTTCTTTTTCTAATAGAAATCTTGTCTCATAGTAAACTAGTTCAAAAAAGATTTTAAGACAAAAAAATTTTAACTTTCTAAAAAAGACCTAATTGGTAAAATGAAGACATCCTTATAAACTTAAGTTAATCAAAATAAATCTTTATCTAATAATATTGATATATAAAGATCCATAACCTACCATATAAATAAAAATAAAAAAGTTTACCTAAATTAAGATTATGGATAGAAATATTTTATTTTGATATACTTCCTAAACTATATAATTAGATCTTGAATATATGAAAACCAACTTAGAAATATAGATATAAAATAATAAAATCTTAAAAAAAATTATATAAATAAAAAATAATAATATTTTATTTATAATATATTTTAAAATTTTAATTAAATAAAAAATTTATTTTTTATTAAATTAAACTCTGCCTATTTGTAAGTCTTAAAATTTTATTTTTTAGTTAAAATATATTTAGAAGGTTGAATGATAAAATATGATTTATGTCTATAAAATCTCTAAAATATATTAAATACATATTTCAAAGTATATTTATGTTTTTTTCTCCTTCTAAAATTTAAAAATAAATTTTACATTTCTTTGAATTCAAACATATTTTTTAATTACTATTATTATTTATTAATAATAGATAAAAGGAATGCAACCAACATTTTTCTCTTAATCTTAAAAGATAATTATTTCTTGCGTCTCAAATCAAAAAGTGAAAATTTTGACGTAAAATATAATGGCTAAGTTGCTAAACTTGGAAGATGAAGAAGAAAACTGATCCCTTGAAAGTAAGGGAAGTAGCCAAAATCAAACAAAATTAAGATAGATTCATTACAGACAGAAAAAAATGAAAAAACAAACAGAAAGAAACACAAACATACAAATGAATGGTAGGGAGGTGGTGGGGGTGGTGTAGTAAAAGTAGGGCAAGGTCGGTGAAAGCGAAACCAAAACCAACAATTTTTTTGTTATTATTATTTGGCTTTGTTTTTCAGTGTGAAATTGCACTAATCAAATACTCTAATCACATTCCATCACCTCCATATATACCCCTTCTCATCTCACACTAATCAAACACTACCTTGTTTCTTTTTCTGTGAGCTTCTCTCTCAGGTTCTTTACTTGATTAGTGTCAAAAGGGTGGTTGCAAATTGCAATGGCTAAGCATGATGTTGAGGGTGGTTCCTTCTCTGCAAAGGACTACCATGACCCTCCTCCAGCACCCTTGATTGATGCTGAGGAACTTACACAGTGGTCTTTCTACAGGGCCTTGATTGCTGAGTTCATTGCCACTCTGCTCTTCCTTTACATCACAGTGCTCACTGTCATTGGTTACAAGAGCCAGAGTGATGTCAAGGCTGGGGGTGATCTCTGTGGTGGAGTTGGCATTCTTGGCATTGCTTGGGCCTTTGGTGGCATGATCTTCATCCTTGTTTACTGCACTGCTGGAATCTCAGGTGTTTTTCACTTTTCAATCTCATAGATACCTTTATAATTTGCTTGTGGACTTGAGTCTCTTTTTTATTTATTTCTTATGCTTCATGTCTTACAAGTTTGTTAGATTGGCATGGTTTCGTTTTCATATTCTGGTTGCTTAGCATCCAAAGAGGGAAAGTTGTTATCTTTGAACTCTGCTTCAAGGTTTTAAATTGTGGTTATATGATCACACTTTTGTTGCAATTCTTGATATTCTGGGAAATTGCAGACAAATGTGGCTGATACAATAGTTGCAGAGACACAAAAATTCATGAAATTTTGGTCAAAATCGCAGTTGCGTACTGTTTTTTACGAACTTTCTCTTAGCATACCCCCATTAAGCCAATAAGCCAGCATTTCATTTGAGTGCGTATCAAATGTTATAATGGTGTTCTTCAAATTTAAATGGCCTTTCTTGTTTAGTAATTCCCCTTTTCTCTCAAGTTTCTCAGCCTTCAAACTGAGAGGGTGGTGCTTTGTGCAAGTTGTCTTGGGTGAAAGTAAAAGTTAACCTGATTTGCTAGCAAGTTTCTGTTAATATTCTGAAATTGTGATTTTCTATCCAATGTAGGAGGTCACATAAACCCAGCAGTGACTTTTGGACTCTTCTTGGCTCGTAAGGTGTCTTTGATAAGGGCTATATTGTACATGGTGGCTCAGAGCTTGGGGGCTATATGTGGAGTTGGGTTGGTTAAGGCCTTCCAAAAGGCTTACTACCACAGATATGGTGGTGGGGCCAATGAGCTGAATGATGGGTACAGCACAGGTGTTGGATTGGGTGCTGAGATCATTGGAACCTTCGTTTTGGTCTACACTGTCTTCTCTGCTACTGACCCCAAGAGGAATGCTAGAGATTCTCATGTGCCGGTATGAGTTCACTCATTTATTGAATTGTAGTCTTGGTTTTGCTTCTTTTCCCCCCTTTCCAAAAATACCTTGTTTAACAGTAGATAGAGACAACTGTTGCTTGCACGAGTTGTGCTGAAAACAATTATTAAATGGTACAGTGCATACCAAGTTCGTAATATATTGTCATATAACCTGCTTTTAAGCAAGCATGGATTCACTCTTAGTTCTTTCTGGTTTTAAATAGAAGCCAAAAGTTCCTTGAAATTACTTTAGACTGGTTATTGGTAAAGAAAAGGTTGAGTGGAAGTGACTTAGTTATTATCAGAAATCTCAACTTCAAGCATCTAGCTATGCTTTCTAAATGAAATTAGGTTGAGTGGCATTTAAGTAACTAAGAAAATTAATTGTAGTTCTCGAATTGGCTACCAAGATTCACACCAGCTGGAGATATTCCTGATTCAGTGAACTCCACAATTATTTAAAAGTATTTCCACTCCATTTTGAGAAGTTGTACCTGCTGCACTCAACAATTTTCCATTTGAAATGATAAAGCTAACAGCTTATGCTATGCAGTTTCCATTTGCATAAAAACTTTTGGCACAGTCAACATGCATGCTTACTCTTATTGTTGTTATCATTAATAGTTATAGAAGCTTTATTTTTTATAATCATTCCAGAATAATGTTACCTAGTACATCCTCCTAGAAACAGTTTAAGATCTTAGCCAGTTGGATTCCCTTTTGATTTTGGAATCTAAATCCTTCTTTTCACGACTTTATCTAGAGACTTGTTCCGCAATAAAATATTGCGTAGCTAGCTCGGCAGCATTGAATGCAGATGAAAATTTCCGCTTTTCTTTCTAGGCTAGGCTTTCTTTCTACCACTTGTTTGATTGATTGTCTTGCCCTCAAAACCAGAAAGTGGGTATCCTTTTCCTGTGGGCATATTTTTTGTCTTAATGGTTACATTTTTTGTTACGTTTTTCGTTTATCTAAGCATTCTAGAGCGATGAACCTATCCATTTTTTATTGAAGTGAAATGTTACCATATGCTTTTCAAATATGGGCCCATTAGGCCATTACCATATATGATTCTGTTTAGGTATTTGATTTTCACAGCCTTATCTCACGAATCTTATCTGCTTTCTTTCTTCTTTTGAGGAAAGTGCATTCTTCAGGAGTTTCCTTCTGCAATTTTTTTGCCTTGGAAGCAAAATGTGTCTTTGTTGATGTGGAAATTTATGGCCTAAAATTAAAGTGTTCAGAACTGTGTCATTCATGCTAAATGCCATTATCCCAAGCTGGCAAATCTCGTGAGAGTTTCCAGCATTATACTCATTTGTCATTATCAGCTTTAGGTTCCTCCATACACTTTCTCCGATTCTCCAAATCAATAAAAAAAGGACACCATGCTCCTCACATGGGGCATGTCCCATCTGCCCCAAGTGCTTATTGTTTTCCATTTCCATTAATTTTCCTTTTATATCAAAAAGAATTTAGAAAAGGGTCAGCGACCACAATTTTCACTGCAAAATTAAGCATTTTAGAAACTGTAATGTGTTATAAAATTTGGATTCATATGTTTGGCACAACTCGTCTACCTTTTTTGTGAACCACATGAGTTTCTTATTGTGCTTTTGTTCTGTATTTGAAGGTTTTGGCTCCACTTCCAATTGGTTTTGCCGTGTTCATGGTTCACTTGGCAACCATCCCTGTAACTGGCACTGGCATTAACCCTGCTAGGAGTCTTGGAGCTGCTGTCATCTACAACCAAAAGAAGGCCTGGGATGACCATGTAATTAACTCTTTTCTATAGTCAACAACTTGCTAGTTTTATACTATAATCAAATATTCAATTTTATAATTTGCCATGTCAAGAAACGAAGGATAAAAAAAAGATGCCACTTTTGTCTGATATATTCTTGTTCCTCATGTTTGTTCAGTGGATCTTCTGGGTTGGACCATTCATTGGAGCAGCCATTGCAGCCTTCTACCACCAATTCATCTTGAGAGCAGGCGCTGCTAAGGCTCTTGGATCCTTCAGGAGCAACCCCACTATTTGAGTTAGCCAATATCCTCTCATGGGTTCAAAGAAGATAATTGGAAGCAAAATGAGTAGATATTGCAACAATAATAATAATGTCAAGTGCTTGTACTTTTAATGCAAGCTTTTCTTTGATCCTATGTAGATTGAAGGTTCTTTCAAGACAAGAGCCTTTGGTAAATACCCTTTAGTATTAAGCACTTTCCTTTGTATCTCCTTAAGTGTCATCTTTTCCTTTAGGTAATTTTTCTCTTTCTAAGTATTCATGGGAAAGAAACTTAAAAATATTATGTGATATCTCAATCTCATGCTTTTACTCAAAAAAAGATGTTCCCATTTCCCTTTTTTTCTCTTAACTGCATCTCTGAGGTCAATTTAAATACCTCCTATGAACTTATGCAAAAAGCAAACATGGCATGTATGCAATTTGTCAAAAGCAAAATGAAGAACGCGACAAAGGAAATCTCTGCAATCATGTAAGGAAAGACAGTATTACAGTGTACTTCATAAAACGACAGATGGTAAAGTTACTTACGTAAGCATTTTAAATACGGACACATTTTCATGGGGGAAAAACAAAGTTACGAAACATAGCACATGGTTATTGTTGAGGAAAGAGAGAATAAAGAAATGAAAAAGGTGAAGAGAGGATGATAGTGTTACGTAAGGTTTGATAGAGAAAATAGTATATACTATATACTGATCCTGGTTCACAGTGTATAAACTGTTGGAGTGCAGTGTCAACTAACTAACCCTGTTAATTATAACATTAAAATTTCATAGTTATTGATGAGCATGTGAATTGTTACTTCTGCATTATTGGTTTTAGGACAGAATCTTTGGTAGCACTGCATGGTGCATCATCATCTTTGATATTATTGATTTGTGGTCCTCTTACTATGGATTTCTATATTTCATCTTAATCCTTTTCTCCTTGCTTCAGTTTTTCTTTGTGTACTGTAAGTGGATCACAGCACATTGTGGAAGTGGCTTGGTATGGGCTTCTGAATGGATGGAATTCAAATAAAAAGTTAGTTTTGATATTTAAAAAACATTAGGGTTTTCTTTAAGAAAAATACTTTTGTTTTGTTAAAATTTACCTTTATATATTATTTTTAAAAGAATTAAAATAAATTTTATTATAAGAAATGTGTTTATATATTAAGATTAAAATTTATACATAGGAAGTTTTTATTATTATTTTGTTATGGAGCACAAAATGTTAGTGGAGTTGATTTGATGAGATTAAGGATAGGTTTAATTTAGAAGAAGGAAAGGGGGACAGAATCTAAGGGATGATATGTGAACAAAAGAGGGAAAATAAGAGAGTGAGTCAGAGAGAACTTTTGAAATATAATATAATTGATTATGCGTCTAAAATTTATATTGTTTTTATGATTTTTTATGCTTATTTTTTTATTTTTAATAATTAAAAAAAATATTTTCATAATATTATTTGATAAACACATTTTTTATTATTTAATTTTTAATATTATAATAATTATTTCTACTATATTATTTTGAAAAAAAAGGAAGTAGTTATTTAATATAATAATTATTTCGTAATTATTTTTAAAATAATTTTTAATAATTACAAATGATTTAAATCTTTCCATTATACTAATTGTTATTAATTTTTTTTAATTTTTCATAAGACACTTGATTGTAAAATATTCGTAGGTAATGTGTTATTATCTATGAATTTTCTACGACAATAAATCTGTAGGTAAAACTTTCATAACTCACAGTACATACAGAATCAGCAGGTAAATATCTACAACAAAAATTCGTAGGTAACCTCTTAAAATACCTACTGATCGTAAGTAGTACATACTGAATATTCCGTAGGTAAAATACCTACTGAAAAATCTGTAGGTAAATTACCTACTGAAAATTCCGTAGGTAAAGTACCTACTGAAAAATCCGTAGGTAAAGTACCTACTGAAAATTTCGTAAGTAAAGTACCTACTGAAAAATCCGTAAGTAAAATACCTACTGAAAAATCCGTAAGTAAAGTAAGTACTGAAAATTCTATAGGTAAAGTACCTAGTGAAAATTCCGTAGGTAAGGACAACCCCTTATACTTATATTCCTGTATAATAAATATAAATCCTGTATATCAAAATTGAAAGACATCATTAAAGCTACATTTTTGCTTTTTAACTTGACTTCTATTATAAATTTAGGTCAAACAAACTTTATAAAATAAAAGTACAGGACTTTAAAGTAAAAACAATTCACACAAACTATTAATAAAAGTCACACACTTAAAAGAGCAGTTCAACTATTTGTCCAAATAACGCATAAAACATCCTCAACCTACTAATAGTCAGTATATCCTCTAGTAGATTCGTTATCATGTTGTTGACCACCTTGTTGTTGCTCAAGATTTAGTTCTTGATCAGGATCTACTTGTTGTTGGCCATTGTGTTCTTGAACATTATTTTGTTGAATTATATTTTTAGCTACTACTGCTGCAGGTGATGGTAGGAATTGCATTATTGCACCAAGGAATGCTTGAAATTGTGAATTCATCAGGCGATTTTGTTCCTCACAGCTTGATAGTCGTGCCTCACTCGTTGATAATCGTTCTCTTAGTCGGGTAATCTCTTCTGAATTAGCTAATTGACTAGAACAAGCTTCTGTTTGATATAGAAAATTATCAATACCATCTTCACAGTTTCCAACATATCCAACACCATATACTCGACTCTTATGTCTTCCACCTACAGCTGCTAACCAACATCTATTTCTTAGTCTATCTTCTTCAGCTGGAGTTAAAGGAGTAGAATGTGAACCACGAACACAAGATGCAGATTCAGATAATGCTAGTGAAAAACGAGTTTCAAAATCTTCCTGTAAAAAAAAAAACGTTATTTTAGTTGTATAATATTTTCAATAGAAAATATAACAATTAAAAAATTAAAATAGATGAATTACATGAGTCCGTCTTGATCGTTCATCGACAAATTGACCAGTAGTCTTTCTTATATGTGTTTGTTAAAAAATCTCATCTACATGTACAGTGCGACCAAGCTCCTGACTCTACAAACAAAACCGAGTATAGTTATAAAAATATATGCAAAAAAACAATACATTACTTTTGTATTCATACTAGTTGAATGGCATGTTCATGGACACTGATTGAGCCACCTGTGTGCAAACTTCCACCTTTTTCAGAGGCTCTATTCTTCTTAGCTGTATCACACTTTGTGCGATACAAAGGCATGTTCTATTGAGCCAAGAGACTATTCCAAACAACATTTCCAATCCAGTCTGGTTTTTTACCATTTTTGCGGGCTTCCTTAAACATCTCTGATAGTCTATGAGAAGCTTTAGAATGAAAATTTCTCTTTATTCTATGTTCAACCTCAAGATTCCATTTAACCTTCCTCTACTCAAGTATAAAAACAATAAAACAATCATAAACTGTAAATAATTAAAAAACAATTATATATAAAAACATTAGCTAATTCAGACAATATTTTTAACCACTGACAAGTTAAAATAGAATATATTTTATACCTTAAATCGTTGGAAGAACATCTCCCGATCAGTCTTTGGGATTGCTCCCCATGTAAGTCATGGCTCAGAAAATTGCTGCTTAATAGTTGCTGTGATGGCCTTTGATGTAATTTTGGATGGGAAAAATCTGCAATAGAAAAATCAATTATACAAAATTTGTTATAGGTTAAATAGTAATATAGAATACAATATATTAATTTAAATTACATTTAATTCTTACCCTCCTCCAACTGGTCGAATGATAGGACGATTAGTAGATGAATCGACATCGTCTCGTACAGGTGATATGTCATTCAACTGTATATCAGGAGTTGGATTAACTGTAGAAGTTGAATGTATATTTGGAATATATGAAAATAATGCAGGTCCAACAATTGCAAAAGGGGATGATGTAGGTCCAACAACTGGGGAACGGGATGATGTAGTTCCAACAACTAGGGAAGGGGATGATTCAGGTCCAACAACGGGAGAAGGGGATGATGTACGTCCAAATACTGGAGACGGGACAGTTGTGGGTGTTGGACCTAGATTAGATGCAACAAGTGGGGCAGAGGATCGTGTCAATCTAGTATGGCCCTGTGATGGGATGGATCGACGATAAGTGCGTATTGGAGTCGATCCAAAAGTATCAACTGTATCAGATGTTGACCCAACAGTCGAAGATGAGTTTGACGGAGTAGATGAAATATTTACTTGCTGAGATTTTTTGTGAGATAATAATTTCACCGCATAACGTTTCTTCCCCTTTCCCTTATTGGTATCAGGTTTAGGGGGAAGAGGGGGGTCACAACCTGCTGATGACATCTATAAGAGGAAATTGAATATTAATAATTATAATTCACATTTAATATCTACTAACAATAGATTCATAAAAAAATAAATTATATGAAGAAACGATAACAATAACATTTAACACAAAATAAGTCAAACAAATACCAAACTAAATTATACTTATACAAAACATTAAACTCATATTTTCAATCAGATTCAGAGTTAGAGATGTGAAAATCATCTTCGGATTCATCCTCTATATCTTGTTTTGAATCAACATCATTTTCAGAATCTTCCTCTACATTATCTTCTACTGAGTCATACTGATCTTCAAATTCTTCATATACATTATCTTCTTCAAAATCAATTCTTTCTTCGTCAATTTGTTGTTGATATGATGATACATTTTGAATGTCCACTTCTTTAAAATTAACTTCTACATCTCGCAATCCAGAAACCTGTTCAACTTCAATCAATTCACTGACATGTGACATTTCATCAACTTGGTATGCCACTTCAGTTTGTGTTAGGTTAGATTATATACGACCTCTCGGTTTTGTTTTCATTGCAACACACCAACCACGTTTCTCAGTGCATGATGTTGGATAAGGAACATAATAGACTTGTCTTACATTATGTGCAATGATAAATGGATCATATGGCATATATCTTTTATCCATTCGAATATTCACAATATCATATTTTGAATCCACTTTCGTACCTCTACTTGATGGATCAAACCAATCACAATAAAATAGCACAACTTTCTTAAGAGAGGTTGAAGAATTATACTCTAACTCATATATGTGCTTAATAACCCCATAGAAATCATCTTCACCTCTTTCTGTAAGGCCCTTGACATGAATCCCACTATTTATCGTTCTTTTTCCTTCACTCCATGCATGAGTGTGGAATTTGTACCCATTTACAAAGAATGTGTGCCACTCTTTTACACAAGTTAGAGGACCATATGATAAATCTCTTAAGTGTTGGTTTCTGATGCTTAAAAGCTCCTTATGAACCTACATGAATCATTATATGGGGTCATTTGTGCATATTAAATCTATATGGGTTTAGAATTGATAGAAAGAAAATGACATGATGCATACTTGTTCCTTAAACCATGATGGAAAACTTGTATGTATATGACTCGTTGCATTTGATTCACTAATTTGTTGTGATTGTAAGAAAGAGTTGTGCACACGTATCAAACATAGGGTCAAAGGCCATATATATATAATAATATCAATAAAGTGAAAAACATATTTAATCAATTTATCTTACTCAAGATATGACCTAACTTCATTGCAATTGATCAAGACATGAACATGTGCTGAGTGCAACTCTTCATCAGTTAACCAACGAGTTAACTCCCTCCCAGAATGACGTCCAGGTTGTTGAAAAAGAGATAATGTTGATGTGTCCATATCACGATGAATTAACACTTCATTCCTAATATTTCATCGTGATAACATGAAATTTTTGAAATAATATGAACAAAAATGAGTTGTCTCACAATGCAAATAAGCTGCACAAATGGATCCTTCAACTTTAACTTTATTCTTTACTGATCGTTTACAAGTTCCCATGAATCTATGGAATGAAAGAACTATGTTATTATACTTGAGTAATTATAAGTCAATAAATATAGAAAACAATTAAAGATGTTATAACCTTTCAAACGGATACATCCAGCTATATTGAACTGGACCACCAAGTCTTGCTTCATATGCTAGATGAATGGGGAGATGTTCCATAACATCAAAAAATGCAGGGGGGAATATTCTTTCCAACTTGCATAAAATAATTGGAATTTTCTCCTCCATCCTAATAAGGTCATCAATTTTTAAAGTTGTACAACACAAATCTTTAAAAAAAAGACTAACCTCAATAAGGGGATTGAGAACATGAATCAGTAAAGAATTGAATGCAATAGGAAGCAAGCATTCCATGAATATGTGACAATCATGACTTTTCATTCCATGCATCTTTCTCGTGTTCAAGTCAACACACCTTGCCAAGTTAGAGCAATATCCATCAGGCATCCTAAGTTGCTTCATCCACTCCAACAAATGTTTTATTTGCTCTGGGCTAAGGGTGTAATTTGCTTTGGGTTTTAACATCTTTCTGTTCACATGAGATTTTAGCTCCAAGTCTCTTCGCTTACAATATAAAGATAAGTCCATTCTTGCCTTTTCATTATCTTTAGTCTTTCCATTTACATTCATCACAGTGTTAAATATGTTGTCGAAAATTTTTTTCTCTATATGCATAACATCAAGATTATGTCTTAATAAATTATCTTTCCAATATGAAAGATCCCAAAAATGCTTCTCTTAGTCCAATTATGCCACTCCCCATAACCATCTATTCTTTGCACTCCTTCTTCAGTCACTTTAGGTAATTTCCTTACTCGATTCCAAATTTCTGTAGGTGTCAACCTAGGGGGTGGATCATCAATCTCAACTTCTCCCTTCCTAAAGGCATTTTTATTCTTTCTAAATGAGTGATTGGTAGGTAAAAACATACGATGACAGTCAAACCAACTATTTTTCCTTCGATACGTCAATCTGAATGCCTTGCTATGCTCCACGCAATGAGGGCATGCTAATTTACCCTGAGTTCTCCAACCAAACAACATACTATAAGCAGGAAAATCATTAATTGTCCACATTAATGCGGCTCTCATCATGAAGTTTTGTTTTGTTGACACATCGTATGTGAGAACACCATACCCATAACTTCTTTAAGTCGTGTCAATCAAGGCTCTAGAAAAACATCAATACCAACCTTTGGATTTGATGGACCTGGTACGATACAAGTTAAAAACATGTAAGGCGTCAACATACACATTTCTGGTGGAAGATTATATGGAGTTACGATGATCGGCCAACATGAATATGGTACATTTGATGCTTGAACATATGGATTAAATCCATCAGAGCATAAACCCAATCTAACATTGCGTGGCTTTGAGGCAAATTCTAGATATATTTTATTAAAGTGTTTCCAAGCTTCACCGTCACATGGATGACGTAACACACCATCAGTATTTTGGTTATCATAATGCCATGTCATTTGTGCTGCTGTTTGCATCGATGCATACAATCTTTGTAGTCTTGGAATTATCGGTAAATAGATCATGGTTTTTACCGGAATCGATTTTTTATTACTTGTACCCACATTCTGCTGACGATACCTTGGCTTATAACAAAATTTACATTCAAGTAATGCCCCATCATTCTTACCATATTCATTATCATAAAAAAGCATACATCCATCAACACAACAATCAATCTTCTTACTTTGCAATCCCAATTTTGACACTAAGCTTTTCGCTTCATAGTAGCTTGTAGGCAAACCTCTTGTAACAGAGGGTGCTATTTCAATAAACATTTGTGAGATACGGTCCAAACATTGATCAGCAACGTTCCAATTAGACTTGAGGGATAAAAGTTGTACACATACTGATAATTTTGAGTGTAATGCCCCTTCATACAATGGCTTATTTGCATCAACCAATCTATTATAAAATCTTAAAATTTCTTCATTTGGAGTCTCTTCCATGTTACTTGTATTTGATGGTTGAAATAACTCGGGAATCCTAAGAGCATCAGATATCATCTCTTGCATCGATACAAATTTAGAATCTGATACAGAATCTATATCATTGATCTTCAATCTCATGTCATTATCATCATTATTCAAATGAAATTGAGGCATGTGTTCCCCATGATCGGTCCAAATAAAATAATTTTGCTTGAAACCATTTCTGTAGAGGTGAACTCTCACAATTTTGTCGTTCAAAATTTTTGTACAATCACATTTGATACATGGACATCTAATTCCCCATCAATGTGATAGGAGTCTTGTTCTAAAGCTTTACTTATAAATTCCTCGACTCCTATCATAAATGATTCTTTTAAAGCACCTCTTCCTCTAGAACACCTATCATACATCCAAGTTCGATTTATCGAGAAATTATCAATGTTCTGTAAAAAGGATGCAACAACTTATAAGAGAAATGTTAAGTATAGGAGTCATATAGGAATTTATTGTAAAAGTTGAAACTATTTTAGTTGACCTAATTATATGTTATATCCATTGTGTGATTATTCTAAGAGACATTTAAGACCAAATTGTTTGTAGACATTTCATGATTTTTATATAATTTTATATTTATTTTTCTTGTTTATCCTTACCAAATATTATAAGTATTTATATTTTATATTAATGAATTTTCCACAACTTCCATTTCCAAATATTCTAGAGCAAATCGTAGGGACAAGAATATATTGTAATTTTAATATAATTAAAAATTATATTCAAATTTTCTTTATATGCTTGACTCCTCAAATTTTCTATTAAGGTTAGATACATTATTTCAAATTTAAATTTCATTACCTTGCAAATAAACAAACAAACAAAAGTTCAAAATGAAGTGAAATAAAAGCTTTGAAAATGTTAATTCAAGTTTATATAAATTAAAAAGTGAAATAAAAATCAAATAATATGCACTTTTTTATACTATTATTTAATTATAAATTATAAGATATTATTAAAATAATAGAGCATACCTAACTATTTTTGTTGGTAATTTATGAAAAAATGAATTATAGTCTTACATTATTTTCTTTTTATTTCTTATTTTTCAAACAATTTGTAATATTTATATTTTGAACTCGTTGTTGATCATAAATAAGTATAAACCATATTATTCAATAATAATAGAAATAAGCTTGAAATTAATTGTAAAAATATTTACAACTGAATCATTATTTATACATAAATAAAAATCATATAAAATCCATATTAATTCAATTTTAAAAAAATCGTAGGGAGCCCACAAGCTGAAAGATGAAAGAAATAAACATCTCTTCTATTATAGATATTATTGATTAGTAAGCTACTGCCCTGCAATAAAAAAAAAAAGCGCTAACGAGCAAGAAAAGGCCCCTGACTATAGTAGTTAGTATAGATAGGCGAAGGTTTGTAAGACTGGTAGAAACATAGAAAAGGTAACGGTGAATGGGTGCGACACCAACACGCACCCAATCACTCGCTCACACCCCGACACCAAAAACCAACGACCCAACACATACATAGAAACATTTGATTTGATTTGATTCATTTCTCCTCGTAACTCCGAATCTCGCATGGCTCATCCAAGAGCCAACCTCTTGTTCCTCCTATGCCTTTTGTGTTATTCTCTCCACGCCATTGCAGGGTATTCTTTCTCTATTCCATTATTTCTGTATTTACTCTCTCGAGAACGATCCATCGTAAGGGTTGGAGATCGCATTAAGTATAGAGATATAAGGATATTACAGTATTAAGTAGAAATATAACCGTATTATGGTGATATTATAATATATATATATATATATATATATACCGGGTATAAACTTCTATTTACAAATATGGTTTAATATTAATTGGGTTCAAAATCCATTCTAAGTAAGAGGCACACAACAACACAACTTGCAATGCAAGTCTTGTTGGTTAATTGAATTGAAGTTATGAATGAATGAATAAAAGAAAGAGCTACTATGACATACTTCAAATACCAAAAGGCGCATTAGATGAGCAGATAAAGAGAGCGTATAGGAAGCTGGCGCTGAAATACCTCCCGACAAGAACCCTGTTAACCAAGAAGCCAATAATAAATTTGCAGAGATTAGCAATGGTATATATATGTGCCATTCATCAATTTTCCTATTACCTTATTATTAATTGATGAATCAATCAAACAGGTGATTAATTTCATTGATTAATTATTGTTTTGTGTTATATTGTTGAATCAATTGTGGTGATGACATTACATAGCTGTCAATACCCAATTTCGTCCGAGGATTATATTTTTTTAAAAATAAAAAAAAATTGAAAAAAATAAAAAGGTAGAAAAATATATATTATTATGTTTGAAAAATGCTAAAAAAAATATAGGATAATATTTTATAGATATATAAAAAATACATTTCTAACACTTTTAAAAAAAAAAAATTTACAAAATTATAATAAATAAATAAATACAAAAAGAGGACCCAAATAAAAAATAAAGTATAGATAGAAAAAAAAGGGGAACCCAAATCAAAAAAATGATGTATAAAAAAAAAAAAAAGACCCAAACCAAGGAACCTTGGCCCAAAAGAAATAATCCTAATTTTAACCTAAGGTAACCCTAAAAGTAAAAGGATGGGCAGTAATAAAAGGGGAGAGGGTGGCTGTAAATTGGGAGAGAAGAAAAGTGGCACAGGAAAAACAGGACACGAAAAAAAAGGAAGAGGCAGGTGAGGAGCAAGCATCTCCTCCCATACAGGAATTTCGGTGTGCCAGAATCAAGGTAAATTTCATAATCAGTGACTGCATGTGAATGTGAAAACAACATATACCTCCCCACTTATTTTTCTTGAGCAGCTAGCTATGTCTTTTGCAAAGTTAATGAGTGTCTAGAGAAATTAAACACTCAGAACTGAAATATTTTTCTCTTTTAAGTTTTGAATATTCTTGCTTGCTAGCCATCGATTCTTAGGCCACGAAATCAGGTAATAACTGAGTAACAAATCTCTTTTTGTTTTGAATGTCAATGCTCTGTAAGTTGTTCCTGAGTGAGACGAAGGTGGAGTGTTGATAGCACAAAACCCATTCCCATTCATCTCCATCTCAGGTCTCCTTCCCAAGTGAATATTCTGCGAGAGAAATCCATGTTGAGTTCCTGGGATAGAAAGGTTCTCATCATGGGGAAGACCTAGTGTGCGAGAAACACCATTTCCATGGAACCTTGAAGCCAGTTGCTCAGTAGCGACGTTGAATCTGCTTCCATTGTCTTCCATGGTAAATGCGCCAAACCCCCGCTCCCAACATTCATCATTTGATCCTTATTTTAACTATAGAGTCACTCTGGTTTTTTTTACAAAGAATAGATATACGATTTTCTGGAACTGGGAACTGGTTTGATGACCGAACTTGGTATCCCCTTGGTCGTATGATTGGTGGGACTGTGTATCTTGGTTTTACATTTATAGCAAGCACTTTATGGTGGATATTCAATTCCCTAAACATACCTCTCTTAGTTGAAACTGTCTGTGTGTTTACTGCATCTATATTCTCAGCCTTTGCTTCATGGGCAACTTATCTCCCCACAAAAGAGGTTGCAGGGCTCGTTCCAATGGTGATGTTCTGCACTGTGTTGATGTTGTTTTAGGGGAATATTTCCAGATTTTGATTCTAAGTGGAAGGGGTGGGCCCCATACGTCTTCATCCAAGAATCTATTTATCTATACAGCCACCTTTTCTTGTTTTTATTATCATTTTCTTTGTTTTTATTTATTTATTTATCAAGTTATTATAATTTATGTATTTATTTATTTATTCATTTATTTTAGTTTAGTTTATTTTATTGTATATATTTTTCTTTTCTTTTCTTTCATTTTATCATTTTTTTATCTTTTTTACTTATTGTTATTATTTACTTATTATTATTTTATTATTTATTTATTCTTATTTTTTTTATTCAAATTAATCTATTTATTATATAATAATAAAAAATCTTGATCATTTGTTATATAAAAAAATAATTAACAAATCAAAATTTTAATTTAATATTTTTTGCCTTATTTGTAATTCGTTCGATAATTAATATTCAATCTGTTACTAAAAAAAAAGAAAAATTATGTGAATTCTAATTATATATATGGTTGTACACGTCATTGTATATTTAGTATTCAATTATAAAAATGATAATTTTAATATAGATATCGAATAACAATAGTAATATGTTAATTTAAATTAAA
>BDMB01000065.1:552315-677891 GCA_016859785.1 Macrotyloma uniflorum | reverse complement strand
CGTCATCTTATATTTAACCTTTAACTAAAACTTTCCCATAAAATAAATATGTTTCAATTATTTTAAGCCAATTTATATAGCAATCTATAATATTCATGTATAGTTTACACTATCTTGATTTATTATAAGATTGATATAAAAGAATAAAATATATAATTTATTTTTTAAAAAAACTCATTTCTTTTTAAAATTACCAATCATAAAATAAATAGAAAAAAAAATGTTTAAGGAAGAACTACGTAACCCTGATATTCCATTCTAAATGGAAATACGTAGGAGCAAAGTTAGTATCTTGTCGGGCCCAAATAAATTCTAATTTAATATTTTTCTTTTTTAACAATAATAATTTAAAAAAAAATTATTTTTACTTTATAATATTTTATTTGTTTATAGGGGAAACAAATATTATAAGGTTATATTTATTTTGCATATTTAATTGAAAGGTAACCGTCTTAAAACGGATGTTGTAGGGTGCTGATACCTTTCCTACACGTAATCGACTCCCGAACCCATTTTTTGTTTCGAAGACCATTTTAATTTTTCCATAGTTTTCCTTAAATAACTATGGTGGCGACTCCATTATTTTTTACGTTCGCCGGTCCCGTCGTGACCCCGGTTGCGACACAAGTGTATCCAATCAAACATATATGTTGTCTAATCCCTCAACATTTGAACCTTCTATTATATATGTTAGTCTACCTTGTATGTGATAAATAATTTATACATTATTGAGCATACATCGATTAATTTTATGTGATCAATAATGTTTCATCAGATTTTGAGAATTAGGATTTATAATTAGGATTAATTAGGGGTTTAGGATTCTTTAGGTATCTTGATAAATTCTTGATGAATTGTGGTGATAATTAGAGAGTTTTAGTGATTAGATTCCTGTAAAAGTCAATAACACTTTGAAACTCCTTAAATTTGCAGAATTAAGCTTGTATTAGAGGTACGGAAAGTTAATTTAATAATGTTATTCATGCTTACATGGATTATTATATGTGTTGATATGTTTACATGTGTAATTGATGAAATCAGTATGATAATATGACAATTTGATGAGGAATAATAAGTGAATACTGCATGGATTATGTTTAAAATCACAAGAACCTCCATAATTAATTAGGATTAAGAGCCTCTTGAATTTTTGAAGTTACGCAAGAACTCTCGCTTGAGGGAATAATTTTCGCTCAAGCGAGTACCTTCAGGATTGTTCTCTTAACCATTTTTGCTTGAGCGATGAATTTTCGCTTGAGCGACGAATTTTCGCTTGAGTGAAAATTTTCTAGTAGTTCTTGGGACTTTTTTTGCTTGAATAAGAAAATTTTGCCTTGAGCAAAAAATTTTCACTTGAGAGAGACACTTTTCGCTTGAGCGAGAAACTTTTTGCTTGCTTGAAAAAATTTTTGCTTGAGCGATGAATCTCTTTACTTGAATGAAATCCTTTCACTTGAACAAGAAACTCTAGACTTGAAACACTACTTTCGGAAATATTTTTACTTGAGTGAAAATATCTCGTTTGAGCGAAGATACCCTATAACTAGACTATTTATTAGTTTTTAAAATAAATTAAAATAAATAATTATGTAATATGAAGAAATAAAGACTTGAGTTGATGTTATATTGTGATTTTTGGTGTTGTATGATTGGAAAACCTATTGTGATGAATCCTTGAAATTATATGATTATACACGAGATTATGAAATATTGTGAAAGTTTTTAGAGGAGAATTATGAATTTTTTATTGACAAAAGCTTATGGAAATTTAGGACTATATCATGTGTAAATAGAATTATGGAAATTATTATGATTTGTGATGAATTATTAATTTTCATGACTTATAGTGAATTGTATAAAATATTGAGTATATAATTATGAATTTTGTAAAGTTGTGGAACATCCTATGATATTAAATGGTAATGAAATATTGGGATTGATACTTATATGAATGAATACATATGTGACTTGGTGTTTGTGTGGCTTGTTACCTATGTGACTTGCTGCTTAAGTGGTTGTATGTCGGAAAGGTTGTCTACATAAGAAATTGAGATGGGCTATGGATTGAATGATGTGTTGAACTGAAATGCAGGAATGTGCATAAATGAAAATGTAATGTTTGTGTTTGAGTCAGATAGTTATTACAAGATATTGTTTGACATAACTTTAGTGTACATATAGGTTTATTGAGATCTCTTTAAGGAGGTATGCAGACTTCAATAGTATTTTAGTCACGTAGACAAGGATGTCATGTGGTGAGAAGTCGATGGAGATTTTACTTGCACTATTCATTGGTGGGAGTAGCCACCTGATATTTGTCTAGTAATCACCTTATCATGTGGTACCTATTTTGGGGATAGATGTGTCATCGTAAGGTGAAAGGCTCTTTAAGGGACATTGTTTATTATTCAGTAACCATTAAGCATGACATATGTTAGTTTTTAAGATAAAATATTTCATATAATTATCCGATGAGTCTATCTAGTATATTATGTGCCTGTAATTGATTGAGTGTGATGAATATCTGTGATTGAAATGATTATCGAATTCTAAATATTTGACTATAATTAAATTAAAAGACTATATGTGATTGATAAGGACTATGATAATGAGTTTATAAATTACATATGATTATGATTAATTTTATTTATATTAGCTTATTTTTATTATTTGTGTTTAATATTTTGTCAATATTATAATTATTATGTCTTTATACAAGAGCATATAATGTTACAAGTAAAAATAAACTGTAATTTTTACTTTTGAAGAAAGTTTTGTATTAAAATTTTATTGTTGAGTTTATAGAAAAATTTTGTATAATATAAATTGAGATAATAATTTCATTCTCGCTGAAAGTCTCAAAGATATTTTATTTATGAGTATGTTATGATATATTTAGAAAATTAAATAAGATTGTTATTTTAATATAATGTGAAATGAATATTTCTAAGTTTATTAGTATTAGTATGGTATGATATATTTAGAAAATTAAATAAGATTATTATTTTAGTATAATGCGAAATAAATATTTTTAAATTTATTAGTGTAGACCAATATGCAAAGTGATTTGATGATAAGAGAAAACTGAAAAAATAAATAAAAGAAAAGAAAAAAAGAGAAAAAAAATAAAATAAAAAATATAGTTATTCATTTAGTATGAAAAGAAAGATAAATTGACATTTTGAAAATAATAAATAAATATAAAAAATAAGTAATTGTATAATTATAAACTTATCTATATATTTATTTTGGAAAACAAAACGAGAGAGAAGGATTTTAAAAATATTCACTTTCTTTTATATTTTTTTTCTCATACATAACATATATAGACACAGTGAAAAATAACATCTTTCTTTATTTACTAATAAAAAAATGTTTTTTCTGCATTAATAATTTCTCACTTTATACTTTTTACCTTCAAAGGAATCTTCAAATGAACAGACCCTTACTTAATAATAAATTAACTATCCACCTCATAATATTCCATTTTGTAAAGATTAATATCATACTACCCCATTAAAATAACATCTATTTTTTTTTTTTTTGTTAAATAGAAAGTCATAGGTGTCGAAGATGCACAAATTAATAAACTATAAATTTTTCTTTCTCTCCTTTCTTTTCTTATGAACATAAAATAATTTATTTTATTTTGGTATAATGTTAAGAAAAAAAGAGAAACAAAACAAGTGTATAATCATTACTTTTCTTTCATCAGTTTAACATTTAAATTGAAATACTAGGATTAAGCAATGCAAATCGCAGGAAATCCTTATCATCTTCCAAGATAGTTATATGTTTCTCTGTCATTGTCATCCATGCCTCTATTCCCTCTCTTGTTTCCATCACTACTACTGTGTTTGGTATAGTTTCTTTAGAACCTCCTCTTTGAGCTAGCCACAGAGGTTTTCCACCACCAAAATCCACCTCATTGAATCCCATATCAGCCCAACTTGTGAACACTAAGGAAATTGGATTATTTTCTGCTATATCTTCAAGCATTAGTTCTGCACACTCATCACTCCACAAAAAGTTTGCATCTTTCTGTAATTTTAGAAACAAATCCTTAGTTAGCTTTCCTAGTCCTTCCTTTAGAGTTTTAACCAAATCTATAATATTAGTGTTCTTGTTAACATCCTCAAAAAGAATCAATGCAGGCCACAACAAATTTCCAATGGCACCTTTTGAGAAAGGCTCCCCCATCCTTTTTCTCATGTCCACAACATGTAATGCAACCATTGGTCTTGTTTCGTCGCAAGATTCTTCCTTGATTGCTATAATCATATGTTTACATATGAATGAAGATACTACTTGGTATCGTGTAGGTTTTGTTTCATCACTTGTTGACATGGATTTTAACTCATTGATGGCTTTGTGATCAAATAAGAATCTTCTTGTGGTGCAGATTTGTTCTATGTTCAAGTCTTTGTTAATGTTTAACATGCCTGCACGTACACCAAAGGTGTTTCTTGGAGGGAAGGAAGAAGAAGCAGAAAAGAAATCTGGCCATGATATTTCTTCCTTTGACCCTTTGCAAATAGCAGACCAGGTTTTCAAGAAGGAACTGCAAGAATATGCATCCAAGAGGATGTGGAGGTTGCACAAGCCAATAGCTATTCCTCCACATTGGAAAAGGTTTACTTGAACAAGTAGTTGGGGCAAGACTTCTTGGTGAGAATGGCACTTGTTAGGCTCACATGGAAGTAACTGGTTTAGCAATTCTAATTTGGGTGGTTTCAAGAACACTTCCATGTTGGTATTCACTGAAGCTTCCATGTAAATTGCACCTTCATCATTACAATCAATGGAGAAGTAATCACATCTTCTACCTCCAAGAGGGTAGAAAATAGTTAGTGCCTCAGATAGTGATTTCTTCAATTGAGTTGAGACATCTGAGAATCCTTGAAGATTAGAGGTTTTAGAGTTGTAAAAGAGGATTAATGGAAAATAGGTGTTGAGTTGAAACACATCAAACAAGCATAATTTTTGGGTTTTGCTTTCTGCAGAAGTGGGCAATGATGGTTTAATGGTTTCTCTTGATGTTATGCTAATTTCCATTCTCAACTACTATAATCACACAAGCTTGAATTTAGATATGAAATAAGTGAGATCCTATAAGAAATGTGTTCATTGCTATGTTTATATATATACTATTTGATGAATGTTAGAAATATTGTAGAAAATGGTTATTTTTTGCCTTGGTTTAAATAACATTCTAATAATCAATGGTTTTCATGTATTGCTGTTTTATTTTTTCTTAACAACAGAAATTATTTATGTTTATTTGTTAGATTTTATGAAAGCGAAAATCATTATCCTATACTTTAAAAATATTTACAAAAAACACATTTTAATATACTCAATTACAAATTGTTCTGATCAAGATTTTTTCATTACTCTCTTTCTTTTTCTTTTACACGTATTTTATATTCCAATTCAATTAATGCACCCTTGTTCTCAAAATATACTACTATTTCAAATATTGTTTTTCATGACTCCAACATAATTGAAATGGAACCACTTCTAAAATTATGAATCTGTGAAGTTTGAATTCCATATCTAGAGGGTATATAAAGTTCGTAGTGAGGTTAGAAATTATATTAAAACTCATACTAATGTTATGACTACTAAAGACGTTGTAGAAAAGTAGATTTTTTTTTTTTTTAATTACCATTCGACCATTGTTAAAGTTAGGATGATTATATGAAACTTCAATTTGTGAATCTCCCAAATTAATGCAGATTATGTTACTAATAGAAATTATAAGGAGATAGTTACATGGAAAAAAATTGTTTAAAAGTGCTTTTAGTTTCCAAGTCAATGTCATAAACGTTTAAATATTATGTTAAAGTTTGTACTAGGGTTATAATTAATGTTGAATACATTATAGAAGAATGTCTGTTTGGAATTTGAATATGTTTTTTTTTTCCTTTTATAGAGTGAATCCATTGAATGTTGAAGTTATGATGATAATAAGAAACCAAAGTCTAATTTGTTTAGCCCTACATGAATGTATTGTAAAACTAGTAGTTACTAGGATATATGGTTACTTGAAAAAAAAATATAGATTTAAACACCTAACCTATTTTTTATTTGATGTTGAGATATTTTGGAATTTTCTTTAGTAAAATAGAATTTTCTATGTCTAAATATTTTATTAAATCTCATACTAAAGTTATGATGATAAGAAATTCCAATTTATCCAGCAAATACATTAATGTAGTTTATTATTACGAATAGTACTTACAAGGTTATAGTTTAAAAAAAATTTGTTTATTTTGAAAAAATAAATGTTGTCTAAACATAACCGATTTTTAGATTTTAATGTTGATATATTTTAAATTTTTTTATTAATAGACTAGAAGAAAAAATAAATTCGTATCCGTTTCTAGATATTAATTGAAGTTTGTTCTGTGAAGTTATAGAATAATTAATGATAATAATAGGCTCCAAGTGTCAATTTCTCCCATTAATGTAGATTATGTTACAAACTGCAATTACTAAGGATCGTTAAGTATGAATTTTTTTTTTTTTCTAAATTAACCTTATTGTGATGGAAAGAAGGAACCATTTAATTATGCTAAAAAAATTCATATAATCTAGCTTTAAACTTACATAGATTTTAGACTCAATATGTTTGCGATCCTATTATAAACTTATTTTATGCTTTTAGTTATTGTAATATATTTTTTTTTTATCTAATTTGATATCTATAAAATTTTATTTCATAATATTAGTTTCTTATTTTATTTTTTAGTCTTTATAAAATTGTAAACTTTTTTATATATGTTCCTTTTATATGGGAAGATATTGCTTTAGTCTCTATTGTTCTCCAATAAATTATTGTGACATCATCAATCAATATTAACATAGAATACAATTGAAAAAAAATTGTATGAACCACATAATTTACTAATTTATCTCACTTATTTAAATCGGGTTTATTGGAAAACAAAAATATTGTTACAACTAATATATATTTTGTTTTAATTCCATATTTTCTAAAAATTAAAACACTTTTTTTTTTCAATATAATATTCATATGTTTCTTCTTATTTTCAAATTATTCATAGATATTTAGAATATATTTCATGTGGTTTTCCATACTATATTTGTTAATAATTATAAACGTTTTACTTGGATATGTTCGATTAAAATCTAAATTACTTTTATGTTTAAACATAAAAAAAATTATGACATAAGTCGAAACTCGATTACATATAACATCATTTATGATTTCAAGCTTTGTTTCTTGTAGGTTCATCATTTCTATCCTTATTTTCTAATTGTCTACCTTAGATAAGTTCTTTTCTCCCCACCTGGTCTAATAGGCCTTTAGCTTCTTCTTGCCACCTCCATTACGAGACTAGTTCAGTCCAACATACGTCCTCTCCTTATGATCACATGGGCCTAAGGTGCTTGTAGTCCATTAAAGCCCACACCAACCAGAGCCTTGGCCCTTAAATGCTTCCCCATCCCCCTTTGACTTCATGATCTGTAGACCCAAACCTAACTCTCCCACCTTCCCCAACATTACCTCTTCCATGCAAATTCCCTTTGAGGTAAGCAAACATGTTGGGATTCTGAATCGGTTGATGTAAAATGTAAAATGTAATTGTGAGCCTAACTCACTTTTAAAATTAGTTCAGAAAGTGAAATTTACACCTCATTTATATATTATAATTTAACCTTATTTATAGTCAATGTAGGATTTCCATACAAAACACTAATTATTCTAGGACAAGGCAACTAAACTACCCATTTTATCCTTCAACATCACCTTACTCACTACAACAGAATGGAGTTTGCGTAACGGCACTTTAGATAGCGGTTAAGAGAAACTGCTTTTAAAAATATATATTAGATAGCGGTTAGACACAAACCGCTCTCTAAAGTGCATTTTAATAGCGGTTGAGTAGGAACCGCTATGTAAAGTTAGATATAATAGCGGTTGTTAAATAACCACTATCTAATGTGTTGCCTTTAAACAGCGGTTGACACGTAACTTTAGATAGTGGTTACGTGGTTGAACTGCTATAAGAAAGGTAGTTTAGATAGCGGTTATTTCTCGAACTGCTATCTAAAGTCCTAATTTTAAAATCCCTAACCCCCTTTCTTTAACCTCGCGCTCTCTCTGCACTCTCTCACGCCCAGCCTCTCCCTGCGATTCCCAGCCTCTCCCCTACAATTCCCAACCCCTCCCTTGCGATTCCCAGCCCCTCCCTTGCGAACCCAGCCCCTGTGGCCTACGAACCCAGCCCTTGCGAGCCCAGCCCCTAGTCCTGTGCCCTGCGATTTTCGCCCAGCACCTGTGTCCCCTGCGATTTTCGCCCAGCCGCTGTGCCACCTATAAGCTCCACTGTGTTGGAGGAGGACGTCATTGAAGTGCTTTTGTGGAGGTCTGCAACAGGTTAATGGCATTTTTTTATTTTTAAGTTTTTAATTTGTATATTGTAGTATAATTTTATTAAATAATGAGACATAGGATACAATGTGCATAGACTCAAGTTCTGATACGATTAGTTATTCTAATTAGATTAGTGTGATGTAGAAATTATAGTTCAAAATTAGTATTTAGGTTGAACAATTTTGTAGTTTAGTCTGAAAAGTTCATATTTTTGGCTCTATTTTGACTTCAAAATTGTATTTTGTAATACATTATATGATGGGTAGGATATATCAATGGGTCCTTGTGTTGATGCATTTTCTTACACTGCATACTTGATTAATGGGTTCACATTCTACACAAAAGAACATGACGAACAAAGCACAGTGCAGAATAGTGGTGTAACTCTTGTTGCTCAATCCTTACATATTTCAAGTGCAAAGGATAAAAATCTCATATATGCGAAGATGTCTTACTTTGGTTGTATTGAACAAATATGGGAATTAGATTATGTGGGTTTTCAAGTTCTTGTGTTCAAATGTAAATGGGTTGAGAATAATAGTGGGGTTCAATGTGACATATATGTATTTTACGTGTTATTTGTATGTTATAATCTCAATAACGTGCATTAGAGAATTCATTTTATGTTATGTTTAGTTAATTGTCTTTTTTTTTGCAGAGATGACATGCATTAGAGAATTCATTTTTATGTTATGTTTAGTTAATTGTCTTTTTTTTTGCAGAGATGACATCTTCAGATAATATGGAAGGGGCCGATTCTCCTAAATCTGCTGAGTTGAAGAAGAAGAATACTAGAGGATTGAAGAAAATGAAATCGGTGAGAAAATCAAGGAAGTTAGGACAGAAATTACCGGTAAGGAGAAGATGTGATTGTTCGATAATGTCTTTTCTTGTTTTTTTTTTATTTTCTAACAACTTGCATGATAATGTACAGGTTGGATAGAATTTTAAGGGCCAGCCGGTAGATCTTAACAGATCCAAATTTGCACACTTCATAGGATATGTGACTAGGAGTACAGTGCCGATTAGTTATTTTGATTGGACTAATGTACCTACCTTGCTGAAGGATAACATATGGGATCAAGTTCAGGTACCAAGTTTGGTTAAATTTCATTTATTCTTATTGAATTACACAATTTCGTAGAAGTAATGTTATGATCTTCATTGTTGATCTTCAATTGTATTATAAGGTATTTGTGTGACGCCTACTTGCATGGTACTGATAAAGAAAGTAGGTTCTCCTTCATATCTCCATATGAGCTTGATGAGAAGCTCAATGTCAACCCACATCAACATATAGCAGACATGTTGAAGCTTCATTTGGGTCAGGATCACTTGGTATTTGCTCCTTATAATGTCAGGTAAGTTATTCTTCTGTGATTGATCAATTACTTTCATATATTTATTTGCTCATTGTATCTTTTAATTGTTATTTAGAATTGTGTTCAATATTTTTAGTTCGCATTGGATTCTAATTGGCATCAATACTCGGGATGAGACATTGTATTATTTTGATCCATTACGCCGTCACTATAAGCACAGAACACATATGCTTAACGTTTTTAACAAGTAAGTAAACTCATATGACTGTTTCGCATGTGAATTGGATATACTGTAAGATATTTATATTAACTTGTTGCTATTTCAGTGCCCTACTTGCATATAGAGCTGAAAGGAAACTTCGAACTCCAAAGACAAAGATGAATCAAACAAGATGGGTCAGTGTACAGGTATCAAGTGTACCCCAATATATGTTCTCATACATGCTTATTTGACTTGGTGGTTATTCTAATCTATCTCTATGTTTTTTTTGTTTATAAAGTGTCCTAAGCAAATGAACTCAGATGACTGTGGATATTACGTAGCCTTGTTCATTGGAGATGCACTGCAGAATGGACAAACTACTATTCCAGTTAATGTAAGAACTATTTTTGCATTATAGCTATGTTTATATGAAAGAATAATGTATTGTCATTATTTATCTAATTTAGTATTTAACTTTTGTAATTTTCTTTTCTATCTTATGTTTACAGTATTTTCCAGAATCTCGCTTTGCTACCTTTCCGGAGGTTAGAATTGAGCAGCTACAAAAGGAATGGTGTGCATATCTCTATCACACATTTTTGAAGGACAAAATTCGCACCATAGACTCTTAGAGATTTTTTAATTCATTTTTATTATTTGATGTATATGTACCAATTTTGTTTCATCTAAATTTTAGTTTTGATTTGTCAAATTTTGAATTGTTTTGTTATTATTTGACTGAATATATATTGTATGTTGGCTGGATTTTGTTGAATTAATTACATGTATTGTTTAAATTGTGGTCTATTAGGTACAAATGATAAAAAAAAAATTTGGATTTCAAAATTTAAATAAATTTTTTTTTTTTTACTTGGGACTTTAGATAGCGGTTCCCAAAACCGCTATCTAAACACAATAAAAGAAAGCAGTTCCACATTAATCGCTATTATATCTTATTTTATAATAGCGGTTAGTTAACCGCTATCTAAAGTTCAGACACTATCATAGCACCTCATTTAATAGCGTTTTTAACCACTATTATAAGCCATGCGAAACTGCTATCTAAAGTCTATTCTATTATAGTGACTATTCCCTTTTGATAACATCGTTTCCTTGACAACAAAACTATCAAAGCTCTAATAAAACAACTTCATCTATTGGTTAATAGAAACTACAGTGTAGCAGTAACAGAAATAGAAAAATTGGAACCAATGGAAATATGCAGAAGGCACGAAGAAGACGAAGAGAAATGCAAGAAAAGACTGTGTATTGAAATGTATGTAACAGGGGTTATATACAAAATGTAAGAAATACAACAACTTGAGAGAGAGGAGAGTAAAACAGTAACTAATAATGAATACAATTAATAATAACTAACTGTATTAAGTTATATCATTATAACTTCAACAGTCCCCCTCAAGCTGGCTCGTGGATATTCAAGATGCCAAGCTTGGAGATTATGTGATTGAAAGAATTGAGCTCCAATGGCTTGGTAAAAATGTCAGCAGGTTGTTGCTTAGTAGATATAGGAAGCAGCTGGAACAACTTCGCTTGCAATTTCTCTCTTACAACGTGACAATTAATTTTAATATGTTTAATTCTCTCATGAAAGCTATGATTCATTGCAATATGTCGGGCAGACTGATTATCATAGAATAGAGCTGCAGACGTTGTCATTTGAACATTGAGATCTTTCATCAAATAAGTTAACCATTGTAGCTCACATGTTGTGCTGGCCAGCGTTCTGTATTCAGCTTTGGAGGAAGACCTAGATGTACTTTGTTTTTTTGACTTCCAACTAATAAGAGATTCTCCAAGGAAAATACAATACCCTGTGATGGATCTTCGGGTAATAGGACATGCCGCCCAATCTGAACCGTTGAAGGTTTTGAATTGAAGGTCAGTATCCCTGGGAAAAAATAATCCGTGAGCAAGAGCCTTTTTTATATATCTTAGTATTCGGTGAGCAGCTTTGAGATGATGATTGGTGGGGGCCTGAATGAATTGACTCAAATGTTGCACTGCGTAGCTTATGTCAGGTCTAGTGTTAGTAAGGTAAATCAATTTACCAATGAGTCGCTGGTATGAAGTCACATCTTCGAGTAGGCCTCCATCTTCTTGGTTTTCCTTAGCAGCTTTGGGTATGGGAGTGCCACATGGCTTGGCTCCAAGTAATCCAGAATTTTAAAGTAAATCCAACGCATATTTTCTTTGATGTATGTGAATACCATTTTGTGACCTAGCAACTTCGAATCCTAGAAAATATTTCAAGTCTCCCAGATCCTTCACTTTGAAGCACTCATTGAGATATGTGGTTATCTGTTCTATTTGCGCGAGTGAATTTTCTGCAAATATGATATCATCCACATAAACAAGTAAGGCAATGAAGGAATTTGAAGTTTTCTTAGTAAATAATGAATGATCAATTGAAGATTGGATGAAACCGGCCTTTTTTAGGGAGAATGACAACTTTGCAAACCATTGCTTACTTGCTTGCTTCAACCCATATAGTGACTTCAAAAGCTTGCACACTTGGTCGAGTTTCTCTGTACTAACACCTGGAGGAGGTAGCATATATACTTCTTCATTTAAATCTCCATGGAGGAAGGCATTATTTACATCTAGTTGCTTCAAGTTCCAATTTTGTATAGCAGCAACCTAATAGTAGTTAATTTTGCTACTGGAGAGAAGGTATCTACATAATCTATCCCTTCCAACTGTGTATATCCTTTAGCTACTAGATTTACTTTGTACCTTTCTATGCTCCCATAAGCTCTATGCTTAGTCTTGTACACCCATTTACAATCAATAGGTTTCTTTCCCTTAGGCAAATATGTTAAACAATAGGTTTTATTCAGCTCTAAGGCATTAATTTCTTCCTCCATAGGCTTGCACCATTCAGGTAGATTTTTAGCTTGATTGTAATCATGTGGTTCATCTACTACAGATATGGCGAGGGTGAATCTCTGTTGTTTCTCAGACAACCTTTTATAACTCAGTGTAGAAGATATAGGATATAAAATTCTATCAACATTGGAATCATTTTTGCTGTCAACCATGTTGGTGATTCCATGATGATAGTCTTTGAGGAAGGTAGGGGCTCTTCTATTTCTGGATGATCTTCTAACTTCTTGAGCAGTTTCAGTTTGGTCATTGTGGTTCTGATTATGAAGATCCTCACTGCTAGTATTATGATCTTCAACAATTTCATTATTTGCTTCATGATAATCATCAATATCAATCAAGTTGTTAAAAAAATCATGTTGTTCATGCTCATTAGTTTTTCTATCAGCCTTAGTATTGAAGGGGAACATATATTCATAGAAGGTAACATCTCTAGACACAAAAATTTCCCTAGTTTTAATGTCTAAGACTACAAAGCCTTTTGTTCCAGTTTTAAATCCTATGAACACACATTTTTTAGCTCTAGCATCCAGTTTGGTTCTATTTGCTTCAATGGTAGATGCAAAACACAGTGATCCAAAAACTTTAAGTTCAGTTAAATTGGGAGCATGTTTGTAGATTAGTTCAAAAGGGGTTTTACTGTAAGTATTTTTAGAAGAAATTCTATTTATAATGTGGGCAGCATGTGAGACAACATAATTCCAGAAAATTATAGGAATATTAGATTGAAAAATCAAGCTACGAGTGACATTCAAAATGTGTTGATATTTTCTCTTAACAATGGAATTTTGTTGGCGAGTTTCAACACAAGATGTTTGATGTATTATACCTTACTTATCATAAAAGTCATTACAAGCAAACTCTTGCCCATTATCCGTTCTTATCATTTTTATGTTAGCATTGAAGAGATTCTTTATCATAGCAACAAATTTTATTAAAATAGTTCTAGTTTCCCCTTTATTATTCATCAAGAAAATCCATGTATATCTACTAAAGTCATCCACAATAGTTAGAAAGTATTTGTGACCATGTATTGAGGTTTTAGCAAGAGGACCCCAAATATCAACATGAATAAGGTCAAAAGCATTCAAGGATCTACTGCTACTATTATTAAAAGGCAATATGTGTTGTTTTGCTAGGTGACAAGAGTCACATATTCTAGTTCTATAAAAAACTATGTAAGGGAATTCTTTACTCATTGACTGTAGGACTCTGTCTGATGGGTGGCCTAGCCTGCAATGCCACATATTAGTTTCTGCTTCATTCATGTTGTCAACACCATCTTCTGTATTAGCAATATTGATAGTGTGTTTGCCTTCTGATGCTTTGATGCAGTATAGGCCCTCAATCAGGTCATCTTTCCCAATCATTCTCTTGGATGCAGCATCTTTGATCTGGCAATACTTGTGTGCAAAAATCAGTATATAGTTGAGGTTATTAATCAAACAATGCACAGAAACAAGGTTAAAATTAAATTCAGGTATGTACAATACATTATGAATTATCGAATTATTATTTATCGTTACTGTCCTTGCATATTTTGCTTTCACAATTGAATTATTTGGTAACCTCACTGTCACAGGTTTAATTTCATAAAAGTTGGAAAAGTGAGAGATACTATGAGTAACATGGTCTGTGACACCAGTATCTAGAATCCATTATTCAGAGGTGCATTTACCTTCTTCCAAGATTCTAGAAGAATTCTCACTAATATAACTGTTTATCTTATGTTGTGATTCATATTTTGATTGTTGTAGCATCTTCAAGATTTGTTGCATTTGTTCCTAGGTGAATTGAGTTCTATCCTGATTCTTTTCCTCCTGTTTCATTACTTCATTTTCTTGATCTTTCTTTTCACTGGTCCTGGAGGCATTCCCAGTAATGATATTGTTTGCATTATATTCATTCTTGTGTTTATACCAAGGAGGAAAATCATGTTTGGAGTAGCATTCATCTGCAGTATGGTTCATTTTGTGGCAATGACTACATTGCTTCCCTTGGTTGGGATTCTTTCCTCTCCCTTTCACTGATTTCTAGCCATTGTTGTTTCTTCCTGGTTGTTTCCAGTTTCCTTGCAAATTTTATGAATTTATATGAGTTTTTGTTTCAGAAAATGTGCCTCCTATTAGTTGTCTTTCCTGCTGTAGAACCAAAGAAAAGGCACGATTGACACTTGGCAAATGTTCCATGAAGAAGATTTGTGTCTTCACAGTGGTATACATGTCTCCTAATCCCTTGAGGAAACATATGAATCGTTCTGATTCCCTATAGTTAGTGATGATCTTGATGAGTTGGCAACTGCATTTTACATCACATGTGCATGTTGGGCTTGGCCGTAGTGACTCAAGTTCTTCCCAAAGAACTTTTAGATCAATAAAGTAGTTAGAGACAGTTCTCTCCCCTTACTATATGGAATGAATGTCTTGGAGTAAATCTGATATGCGAAAGTGGTCACTCTTGGAGAACCTTTCTTTAAGTTCATCCCATATGTCCTTGGCATTTTCAATGTAGATCACACTCTGGGTTATCTGTTCGGTCATAACACGGGTCATCCAAGAGATAATCATCATGTTACATCTCTCCCAGCCATCAAAATTGAGGGCATCATGATCTAGTTGAGTGATGCTTCCATCCATAAATTTTAATTTGTTCTTCGTCAGGAGTGCACGTTTCATTGATCGGCTCCATGTATGATAGTTTATCCCGTTCAATGGTGGACTCACAAGTATCATACCTGGGTTTTCACCGGGGTGTAGGTAATACAGATTAGTAGGATTTATGTAATCACTGATTTCATTGGTTGATGTTCCCATGATTCAAAGATCCCAAAGGTGAAATCAAGAAAATCAAGAGAAGAAAGAACCAGGTGGAAGAATGGTTGCACAGCAGAGGCAGAGCGGGAATTATCCTGCTTTGATACCATAATAAAACAGCTTCATCTATTGGTTAATAGAAACTACAGTGTAGCAGTAACAGAAATAGAAAAATAGGAACCAATGGAAATATGCAGAAGGCATGAAAAAGACAAAGAGAAAAGACTGTATATTGAAATATATGTAACAGAGGTTATATACAAAATGTAAAAAATACAACTTGAGAGAAATGAGAGTAAAACAGTAACTAATAAAGAATACATCATTATAACTTCAACAAGCTCGAAATATAGTATTTCAAGCATGATCAAATCTCTTAGCCTTGCACTGCTCCACCTTAATTGAAGAAGGTTTGAGTGTAGCTTTTCAACTATGGATATCAGTAACACCTTACTATTGATCTTAATGCATCTCATACATTGCGCTGGATCCCCCACAGGTGAACGGATCAATAATCCTGCATACTCAACATAATCCATATCCATTGTATTTGTAGCTTCTTCATCAATAACAACCTAAGTTCCCAACTATGGCACTCAAAGCATTCACATCCCCACCATTACAAAAAAAATGCTTCTACATCTTACCCATGCCACCCTATTCCCAAATGTAACTTCTAGACACCATGGAGTGATTGGCTCGAACAATTAAGATATTTAAGTTATTTTTACAAACTAAAATTAATATAAGAAATTAATCTCTTAAAAAAAACTAAATTAGACATTTTATTTTATGAAAGTTAAGTATAAGTTTATTTTAATTTTAAAAATTCAATTAATTTTGTATTCTTATATCTTATTCTCTTTCCGAGTGAATATGTATAGAGAAGATTATAAAAAATATAGAAAATATTAGTGACTAAATTATTAGTAATTATACAATAATATAGAAAGATATCTCATACATAACTCGAATGTTAATTCTATCCCTATTTTTTGCCCACAACAAATTCCATAATGAATAGAAATACCTATTCAATGGGATGAGTTCAAATCTAATAATTTATCGCCAAAACTTAATGAGAATGAGAAATACCCAATTTATCCTATATACACAGGCACCTATATGTAACTATTTACTTAAAATATCCTCTCTCTCTATATACTCACACATTATTAATTAATTTTAAAAATTACTTAAAATATTACATTTAAGAATGAGTATGCTGAATTAGTATAATACTAATATTGAATGGTCATATTTAGATGATTTAAGAATGTTGCTTTAATTTAGTTTTAACAATTTTTAAATAATATTTTATTAATTAATTTATTTTGGATTTAAGAAAATTAATTGTGGTGCAAGGGGTGACTTGGAGAGGTCGTGGTCACCTCCAATTTTTTTAAGTGTATTTAAAGTATCACAAGATTAATTTTATGCCCCTAAAAGTTTATAAAAAAGAAATTGGAAAACTTTGGATACATATTGAAATTTTGTTAGGTATATAGAAGAAGATTAATATTAATAAATTTATTAATAAATAATAAATAACATAATATAATTTTATTTTTTATTTAAAATTTTAATTTTTGTCTTTTTATTTAATTTCTTATTTTTATTCAATATAAAATTTTAATTTACCTTAAATTTTAATATATTTAGAGAAAAAAAGAAAAGAAACAAGCAAATCTAAAATAAATAAAATAATATGATACAAACAACAACATAAAAAAATAATGTTAATAGAGTTTTTGAGGTTGAAGAATCTATATATAATTAATCAAAATTATTAACACATGATTATTTTTTCATAAGAACAACTACTATAATTATAATATTACCTTATCAATGGTCATTTTTTACATAACACACTGAAAATATATGACTCCCTTATGATTAGTAAGAGTAAAATAAATAATATATGCTAATAGTAAAAAAAAAAATCAACACCAATAATATATTTATTCAAAATTTATCTATATAAAAATTACATTGACTGATTAAAAATATTTTTTATTAATAAATTAAACATTTTTTTATTCTTTTTGTATGAAATAGACCTTCAAAGTAGAAATTTAATTAACAAAGAAAAATAAATCAAGTAATAAAGGAGCATGATAAAAGATTTATAAGAAAAAAAGGAAAGAAAATAAGATAATGGAGAACCATCATCATGTGATGATTTTAACACATCCACGTAGTAATAAATGAACGATAATTTTGGACATGAAATCGAAAACCTAGTTGCATCCATTGTTATCATTCTCGTTTTTCAGAACATCTCACCACTGCATTGTGATTTCTTATTTGATTCTCTGATTCCAATTTTCGGAATCAGAGAATCACATCACATCTTAAATCACATTCTTTGGTATTGTTAAATGTATACATATGTAAATATCAATCAGCATTTTCTTGTAGAGAATTTTTGATGAATCTGTTGACAACGTTTGTGTTTGTTTTTCGCTGATTTCTGAAAATATTTTGCTCATAGTGAGGGTGCAATGGAGGGCTGGCTCTTTATCATTACCACCAATTGGTTAGGGATGTTCTGCTCCAACAACAGATACTTCATCCTCAAACAAAGTTTCCTTAGAAGTTTCAAAGACAAACCTGAGTCCCAGATGAAGGTTCTCTTTAATTTCATGTGTATATCATGCATGACTTTTCCTATCTTGAACATGATTATTTGTTTTGAGAATACTGATGTGTGGAAGAATTAAATCTTGAAAATGTTGGTTTTGTGTCACTTTTTTTTTTTGTTTTTACACTCCTTGTAATAATGATGATAGGAGAGTGAGATGAAAGGCCTTTTTTTTTTTGGGTTTATAAACATACACTCATTTACACTTTCATTTTCTACTTATTTTTTCATATCTTTCTCTTTTTTTCTTGTCTCCTTACTTGTCACATCTATCAATTTCTCATTCTATCATTTTTCTTCTTCTTATATCTCATTTCTCTCCACCTTAATCACACCAAAATGGGGGTAGGCATTTAGTTATTTTAATTTTGTTTTAAGTGAAAATGTGGGTATAAAAACATGTCTTTGGAAATAATATGCAAATGTTTTTGTTAGTTAGTTATTGATGTATCAATTATGTTAGGTGAGCCAAGTCTAATCTCATAGGTTCTACTTGAGTTTATATGTGGTAAAAATTTGTGTTTCTTTTAGATTTGGACTATTAGATTTTGTTCTTTTAGTATCAATTACTTTTAAGTTAAAATCTGATATGATATCAGAATCTGTATTTTAAATTCATATACTTGAATAAACATTTATGAAAGGATAATATTAAAAAAATCTTATATCATTTATTTTAATTGTATAATGTTTACTTAGAATGTAATCGATTCATTCGACAAATATTTATAAAAAAGGATTTTAAAAAAAGTGTTATATTACCGGTCTCAATTTATAAAGTACGATTTATATATTTGTTAAACAACTTTACTTAGTATTAATTAGTTTTAGGTTGAAATATATCATTATAAAGATAGATAAAATTTAAATTCAAGTAATCTAATCATAACATTTCTTCACGCAGATTTTAGAACTACATTTTATTTTTGTTTTGGTATTAGATCCATGATGATGAATAATATTATTCTCATAATTTATAATAATTTTTCTGTCTCTCTTTATCAAGTCATTCATTTTATTTCAAACTTCTCTTAATCTCTCTTCTTGCTATAATAATTTTTGTGATAATATCTTTAATTTGAAGTTTGAATGATATTATTTTTTTTTTTTTTACTTAAATACGTCTTTTGTTGCTGAAAAATTTTGGAATTTTACATTTAGCTGTTACAAAAATTTTCTTGATTTTTATCCCTAAATTTTTTTACTTAGCATTTGGTGCTCCCAATATATTATCTAATTCACATGATACGTGACTATACAATAGAAAATATATTCATTGTTGGATAAAGGAAATTTCAAGAACCAAAAGAGAAATTTAAAAATATTTAAGGTTTAAGAGATAACCGTTGTAACATTTTGCAAGCCTATTCTTTTGTCTTCATATTTCATTATGTTAATGGCAGTGATCTTTGAATATTATCCAGTTATTAGGCAAATGATGAAGTAGTTACTTTGGGCTAAATGCAATTATTATCTTTTTCAGGAGCCAAATAGAACTTCGGTAATTGACTCTAGCGTTGGGGTTATTGACAATGGAAGAGAAACTATAAAAAAAAGAGTAAGAAATTTAATTAGAAGTTTTAACTTTGAAGTGAACATCACTTTGTAATTATAATATCATACTTAGAAGTTTTCCTTGTTTCTTTCTACACTAATTATTTGTGTAGGTGTTCTTCACCTTCACATTATATAATACTTCAAATCCAAGAGATCAACTTAAGGTGTGTGAGAACTGAATCTCAAAAATGAAAATCAATGAATACACTTACATGAACAAGTTTTTGAAGTATATTGTATTCAATTTTTTAGTTGGGAGCAAGTAGTTCTGAAGAAGCTGCCAAATGGATACGATCATTGAAGGATGCTGCATCAAAGGTTCTAATCACTTTTTTCATAAATGAGTAATTGTTTCCTTAGAAGCTAATGATACTTTTTTTCAGGAGAATTCTAATCAGGAGGATTTTGTTATTTCTTCCAAGAAAAAACATTCACCATTAAGGTACACACTTTTCTATATTAGAACATGCAATTTATAATCTGTTGACAAGGGTTGCAGATAGCTTGTTTACTGACACATTTCGAAAGTTTTTGTTCTGAGTTTTTACTCGTTAGAAGTATGGTTGGAAACAACAAATCATATACACTGTAAAGGATTCTTCCTTTTTTTCTTATGTTCTTATTTATGTATACCTGTGTTATGTTTAAACAGAATGGGAGACTCAAAAATTACAAATTGGAAACAATCTATTGAATGTAAATTTCAGTCATGCATATACGATGAAGCAATGACCTCTGATGTTATTACTAGATCACCATGGAAGATTTTTTGTTGCACCAATGGTAAATCTTTTAGTTCTTATAGTTATCATTGTGTTCAAGTAGCAAGTGGCTTCTTCTGTTATCTCAAAGCTCACTGCTTGTGTAGGACTAAGGATGTTCAAAGAAGCAAAAGATTCCCATGTAAGTATTAGTTCCTCCTACAAAAATTTCATTTTTATTTATGGTTACTTTGTCTAAAATATTTTGTATTTCAGTGTTGGGGCAAGCACCGAGTAATGATGGCAGTAGGTCTAATTGATGGAACTTCAGAAGACATTTTTCATACTCTTATGTCTCTAGGGTCCTCAAGATCAGAGTAAGTCTTCAAAATGATGATTTGTTCTCAAATCATCAAACATGAACTGAGACTCACATCATTTAGTAGGTCTCAAATGAATTTGTGTTAGAAAAGTTATAATATAAACGAACCCTTTAAATTTGATTTGTTCTCAATGCAAACATTTTTAGTTTTTACACCATATCTGCATATTGGAAGTCAAGTGGGGAATTTTCTAATGAGTATACAAAGAACATATTGAATGAGTGTATTCATGAGCATTTTCATTACATGACATTTAGTGGTAAAAGGAAAATAATGAAGTGTCACAAAATTGCTTTTTGAAACAGAAGGCCCCATTTGTTTTTCTGTTTGTGTGAAACTTTTCACACTCTACACTCACTGGAATCTGTGACATCATAAAGGAAAAGTTTACTCATTAAATTTATTTGAGACACTCTCTGTCTGTGATAGATACATAACTAAGTTCTAGTGCATGGCTTGGAAAAGTTCACTAACAAAACTTTGATGGGTGGTTTAAGTCTGACACAGATTGCTTTTGTCTAGTCAAAAAAATGATTATGCTATATAAATTGGGAACTACCCTTATACCCTAATGAGGGATAAAATGAAGGGAATTCATTTTGATTTTCTTTTGGTTTAGTTGCCTTCTCTTCTTTTTTGTCTGGAAAGGAAGAGCAACACACTTAAGACATGCATGTTTGTTGCTCAAGAATTGTAATGCAGTAACCTTCTTTATGTTTTTCAAATTAAGATTCATATCCAGCTAGTACTAACTTGTAAGCAGTTTTTATACATCAGAAGCAACATTTGCAATAAATCATTGGTACTAGAGTATAGATTTTTCTCTTTCCACTTCAAATGTTGAATTTACAAAGTATCTTGCAGATGGGACTTTTGTACATACCAAGGCACTGTGATAGATCACATTGATGATCATACTGATATTATTCATGTGAAATTGTACAATCAGTTACCAGGGTAATTAATATGTGAAACTTTTTTCTACAGACAATTGGTTCAAGCATACTTTTTATTAATTTATCTCATTTATAGGGGAATGAAACCACGAGACTTTCTAATACAAAGGTATTGGAGAAGAGAGAATGATGGCACATCTGGTACATATTTTGAAGTAAAATATATGCTATATATGAAGCTCTAACTCATTGTTATTATCTATCAACTAATTCTTTATCTTCTCTTTTGGTTTCATAACAGTTTTGTTATTTCGCTCTGTTTATCATAAGAACTGTCCCCCAGAAAGAGGCTATGTCCGTGCATCCCTTAAAAGTAATGTATGCTTTTAAATTAGAGATTAATATATTACTTTTTTGATTCTGAGTAAGGTTTTGAATTGCAATTGAGTTGCTTTAAGTAGAAAATTATAGACAAATGTGACTAATGCAACCAAAATTGTAATCACAATGCTTGACAGGTGGAGGATTTCTAATAACTCCTGTCAACAATGGAGAACAATCACTAGTGAAACACATGCTTGCTATAGATTGGAAGTTCTCGAAATTTTCTCCACGCCCCTCCTCTAACACATTCTTAACCACTTATATGCTTGAGAGACTTGCAGGTTTGTTTAACATAGTTAATACAATAATCATCATGTCCTTAACACAGTTTGGATTCAATCAGTATAAAAGGCCTAAATGGACTAAAATCTAAGAAACATTCTAACAAAAAAGAGTAATGTGTGCTAATCAAGTTGTATATACGTGCACTGATTTCTACATGAGTTTCACTTATAGAGAGAAATGGTTATTTTACACCTTAAAGTATGATAGAAATGATAGATATAGCAGTTTATATATATAGATTTTGCATAAGGATATTATTATATTAAACCCTTCATAAGTCTTAAAATTTTCATAATTTGCAGCACTGAGAGAATATTTTAAGGCTAAAGATGGACATTGTTCCGCTAAACCTATTGAAAAGACAATGTATATTAAGAGTGAAGTTACAAAATATAACAATAAGGTCATGGAAGGTGAAGCAGGAGAAGAAATATCTCGTTGTGCAAGTTTAACGGAATGGAATGATTCAGATGAGTTCTTTGATATTTCTGAACCATTTTACAAAGGTGAATTTGAGAATGAGTAACACTCTGCTTTGCTTTCAAATAACACTCTCAGGTACCTCATTCCTTACCAAGATTCTTTCAACTTGGATTCATTTTTTCCTTCTGTTATTTTTCTTTATTAATTATGGTACTTAAAGAGAAATATTACTTAGTCTCTACAGAATTTCCTTCCTAAAATTCTTATAAAACCCATATTTTAAGCTATAAGTATTTATTCTTATTTCAGCAACAAATATTTTATCATATAAAAGATCTTGTTATGATGATATGTCCTAGTATGTTAATTGTAGATGGAATTGAGGTTACTGGATGAACAAAGCAATTACCACCCCAAAATGTCATCAGCTGCTAGTGTGATATACAAGACCTTGCAGGTTACTTTCATTCAAGTTGTCATTTATCTTATAGTTGGGATGAATCTGATCCATGTTTCTTTTATATTCGTGGAAAAACTTATTTAGAAAGACAAGAAAAAGGTATTTTTTAAAATTGTACCTATATTAAAATTTAAATTGTAAAATATAATACATGTATCTTGTCGATGCATCATAGCTTCTAAGACCTACTCTACCTTGGTATCATAGCTTATGAGATTATAAGAAGATCTTGATAATCCTAACTTCATAAAGTGTTTCATGTCAATAACATTTGAAGAAATTTTATATTAACTAAAAATAAAATGTAAATTTCACTTTCTAAACTTATTTAAAAGTGAGTTAGGTTCATAATTACTTTTTATATGGTATCAGAGACATCTTAACAAAATTATTGGGTCTAGATTATAGATTATGATCTCATAATTTGAGGAACTTAAGTTCTTGGGTTTAGATTGAGTCACCTGTTAATATATTATGATCTCTTCTACATTATTTGAGGAACCCAAGTTGTTAATCTTTTCTGCATGATTTGAGAAACTCAAGTTGTTAATTAGCCATTATGTAAAATCTTAAATGTTAGTAAGATTGTTAAACTTAAATTAGGTTATTTGTATATTAAGAAAATCTCACATTGATTAAAAATGAGACTAAATTATAATATATAAGTAGGGTGTAAGTCTCATTTCTTAAAAATTTGAATTAAGTTCATTATTAATTTCTATATAAAAATATATGAATAACTTAAGTAACAAATATAAATTGTAATATACTATGTTTTTATAAAAATTAATTTTTGTCACAAATAAAGAAAATGATAGTTTGGAAGAATGCAATAAAACGTATATGAAACTTAATCAAATATAATTTTTCTTACATATATTAACCACATAATTGAACTAGGAGATCAAATTTCTCTTATTCAGGTCAAGGAAAAAGGCACCTTTATGCAAATGGTGGGTGCAGATTGGATTCGATCTAACATAGTTCAGGTTTATTCTCAATCCTTGGTTATGATTTTCTTATACTGTTTGTGCTTTTAAAATTATCATTACAAAAATAAGTTTATTTATTTATTTATGAAATATTTTTATCATTTTTTTATAAAAAAAAAATTAATTACTTATTAAATATTTCTTATAAATTTACTTTTATATAAATTTTTCATATATTTATTTTGTGGAAATTTATTCATAAATTTATTTATAAAAAGAATTTTCATTAATTTTTCTTATAAGAAATTTTTTATAAATTTTAAAAAAAAATTATTAATCTTTTACTTACACATTTATTTATAGTGATAGAGATAAGAAGCTTGTAAAAAAAAATTATATTGCTTATTAATTTTAAAAATTATTCATATAGACTTATTTTATGGAAAATTTAATTTTTTTAGTGTATATCAAAAGACTAAAAATTAATTATTACTGCTAAAACATGGATTGTGTCATTCTGACATTTAATATTTAATAGAAATACCAGTGCATATGATGGATGGTAGAATGTCATATGAATCAAGTCAAAACAATATTGTACAATTAAAATAGTAAAGATAAACTTTTCCAACAAAATTGAAAGACTAAATTTGTAAAATAATTATAGTAAAGAGATCAAAAGTGAAGTTAAGGTAAATAAAAATGTTGGATGAACAAGAGTATCCTTAAAAATTTAAACACCATGTGATTTATTTATCCAGAGATCATCGATCGTCAAGCAAAGTGTTGGAAAAAACTCATGTTTGCTACGTCAATCTCTAGACATTCATTATATTTTTGGGAGAAGCTGAGGTATTTCTTTTTTATAATTATTGAAATAGTGCTAAGTAATATAGTTATTGTAGTTTTCTTTTTCTCAAAACACAAAGTTAAGGATGATGTTTAATTTACCATTGACTACTTTTAGCTTGTTTCTCATATTTCAAAAGCTAATTTAAATCATACAAACTTTCAGTCGGATATTAATATTGGATCTTCAACGGTTGCAAAAAAACTGGCCAACCTAGTTCTTGGATGCTTGAACTGATCATAGAAAGGGCATTTTTTAATACAAGTATGTATAAAATGATTAATGTGATTTCATAATAGTAAATTTGGATAAGCTTTTCTATAATTACTTGTAGGAAAAAAAAAAAAAGAAACAAAATTCATAAGCAAAAATTACTAGGGTTTTTTTACAGATTAATCTGTAATTTTTTTTCTTCTTTTTGTTTATATAAAAAGTTCTTCCAAAGAAGTATTTTGATTACAGTACAAAATTTTTAATCTTATTTAGATTTGTTGAATACAATTGTTGATCCAATATGAGGGTAAATTTTGGAACTTGAAACTTTTTAGAAAAGTAAACTTGCTGAGAAATCTTTCAATGAAAGTAAATATTTTAACTATCTTTCTTCGTCTATGAGACCTGATATCTTGCATAATCATTCAGTTTTGTTAGAAAACTGGGGTTGGATTCTTGGAAACGGGTCAAGGATTAATTTCAAGTTGAATAAATGGTTTTTGATCTCTTCTTCGCTTGCTGAGGAACGTCACTGATAACATCAAATCTCAACCTGTTTCTAAGGTAATCGATTTCTTTGTGAATATGTGCTGGTGCATGTCTAGAATAGTTAACAAAAGTTACCTTCTATCATGACAAGGTTGTCTACTTGGCTCTATTGATAAGGAAGATCAACCTCGAAAGATGCTACACTCTCTCTTAAAGAAGTTCTCAATTTTGTGAGATAGTTACCTCTGGCTATCTTTTGACATAAGTTGATATGAAACTCATCTATGGCGGTGTCTCTCTCTTTCATTCTGTGGAAGCTCCTCCACAACTGCATGCCAACAAATGACAGGTTGCATGCAGTGCAGTGGTTGCACCTTTTTCATGGTGTGAGCTGTGTGGTGTCACAGATGAATGCTCAGAGCATTTAGTAGGTCAAAGATGCTTTTGTGGCTTCCCAGATTATTGTGCATGAAGTATGGTAATATGGTTCATGAGGAATGGAGTTCTTTTTGATGGTGCTTGCGTTTTGTTGATTTGTGTTATAGACATTTTCATTAGTAGTGTTGTCTCATCAGTATCTATCACCAAAGTGAGTGCTTATTGTTAGAATATTATATTACTAGCAATATACATAGTGTGATTAGAACTTCATATATATTTTACATTAAATTTAACAGAGATTTCAGCAGAAAAACGAGTTTAACACTTACTGATGATTTGATGATTTTAAAATCGTCAAAATGTTATAAGGGTAGTGCTCACCCAGCTAAATTCAATCAGGTTTTCAAGTGAATAAAACCTAAGATGGATTTTATAAAAAAATTCTGGAATTTTTTGCAACTTATCTTGGGATCTCATATGCATTACAAGCTGAAATTATAAGTGTTATTCTTGTTCTGAAACATGCTCCGAGAGTTTGGTTGGAACAAAATTTGGATCAAGAGTAACTCTGAATTGGTTGTTAAAGCTTTCAAGAATCATAATCTTGTTCTTTGGAAAGTCCGGAGTGTTGGTTACAATCAAAATGTGTTCTACAATAGTTATTGTTTCTTTCACATATCTCTAAGGATGGAATCATTGGTTACAATGTCTTCAAATGTGTTCTACAATGGTTATTGTTTTTTCTCACATCTTTAGGGAAGGGATACCTTGGTGGGAAATTCTCCCTAATTTTATAGGTGATGATTATGTTAAGAATAAACTCAATCTACCCTGTTTTAGGTTTTTCTTTTTCTTTTTCCATGAGTTTTGATTTGTCTTGTTTGTGTTTTTTTTTTCTTTTTTTGATATAAATAATTTTTTTATTGCAATGGTTGTACATGATTAATGAAGTTTATGTCAATCTAGTTGAGTTATTTTTATTTCAATGTGATGCATATAAATATTAATATTTTGTATTAAAAATATTTTAACATTTTTTTTAATTCTTTAATTAACTTTAGAATTTTTAAAAATTTAATAATTAAAGATCAATAATAAATAAAGAAATAATCCATTTGATATTATACAAGAAATTTTATATTATTCAAGACAAGATGTAATCTACTTCAAGTTATACAAACACCCTTACACCCTTAGTTTGAATTTTTCCTAATCAATAACTATTATTTACAAACAATTTTTCACAAGCAAGTTCACTTCGTAAACTTCTATGTTCTTTTTAAACTTTCAAATAATAACTTTACCCAGTGTACAATTTTTCTAATTGTTCTTTGAGAAAACATTTTATTCTTTTTTAGCAAGATTAATTTCATTCTTTAACACAATCTTCTTTGGATTAATCAATTATTTCATTAGATGATTAACTATATATGAATTCTATATTTTTCAAACCCACTCTCTAATGTAATTACACTATATCTCTAATTACTATCTTTTCCTTTTTCTTTAACAATTTAATTTTTTGTTCTGAAAATCTACATAAATTATTTATCAATTTAAATAAAATTATTATTTCAATCAATAAAAAAATACTCTATAAATACAAGAAAAAGAAAAGAAAAAGGTTCTGAAATTAAAAAAAAAAATGAGAAGAAGATCATAATTAAAAATAGAAATTAGGAAAAGAAGTAAAATCAAGGTAGAAACTATAACCAAATATTTTCTTTATACAAATTATATTACAATCGTAAATTATATAATTGATATAATATATTCAAATTAAAGTTAAGATACAATACATAAAATTTATTTTAAAATTTATCAAATACATCTTTCAATTTAATGTAATTTGTAAGTTTTAAAAAATTAAACTAAAGAAAATAATAAAAAATAATAATAATAATAGTTAAATAAAATTCAAAATTTAATATAATAACGATTGGTTTATAATATAATAATGATTGGTTCATGTGGTGTAGTTTTATCAAATAAATCTAATAATTATTCATTAAACTCATTTTTTTTTTACAAGTTTTTTTCATGTGAAGAGTCTTTTTCTACTAAAGTAAGTTAATCTAAATAAAATCAAGTATAATAAAATATATAATCATATTTTCACATAACTGCATTTAACCAATACTCAAATTACTCAAATAGTTATAATAAAGTATTCATTCATACACAATTATCATACTCCAATATTTATATCTACATAAGATTAATAGACAGACTCTTTCGAAAATTATATGCAATTTTTTATCTTTAGGGCTAACACCTACTCATGCTTTCTAGCTACGGGGCCATATACTAATTCTAAGAGTTTTTTTTCACTTTCAGATTCTCCAGTCTATCCTCATTCTAGCAAATACACATCAAGGTGATTCCTACACACAAATTAAAAAATTGATGGCTTTATCCACTTAGTGATAAGTGTAGTTGAAACCTCCATTGACTTCTTACCATATGGTACCCTTGTCTACGAACCATTGAAGTCTAGATGCCCCATTCTGATAGCTCTAGAATTCAATATGTACACTAAATCTATACCAAATAATACCTCGTGTTAATTATCTACCTCACACACAAACAACACATAATCATTCATTACACATAACACACCACACAATCCAATCTCACCAATGCATAGTCTAAATCACAACCCATCTTAATCTCATTGACACGCTATCATCTCAATCTCATTAGCACACAAACATCTCAATCTTATTGCCACAAAACCATATAATCTCCACCACTTTCTAAGTAATTAGTCATATCTCAAATAATTTCCATCATCCATCATATAACCAACCTCATATTATGCTTCTCCACAATCCACAACACATAATCTCAATAATCAATCATACAATTAATTTCACATCATGATCCATAAATTTCACAATTATACAAAATTCACAAATTATTATGCAACAAGTCTCATATCATCTTTTACTTCATTATTTATATACTCTTTCAAATTTAATTTATAACATAAAATAATTTTTTAGTATAGTATATTTTCGCTCAAGCCATAAATCCCTACTCAACCGAGAGGCTTTTTGCTCAAGTGATCACTTATTGCTCAAGCAAAATGTTTCTTGAGAGTAACATTCTTGATTTGGTATTCTTTCTCAAGTAGAGAGATCTTGCTTAAGTGAAAGAGCTCATCGCCCAAGGAAGATTCTTGTCGCTCAAGCGAAAGTGCATTGCTCAAGTGATGGTACCTTGCGTAGCAAACAAGAAACAACAAAAATCCACATTCAACACTCAATTTTCATCACATACACAAAATTATAACACATACAATGTAACATTTTTCAAGTTCCACAACTTAAACTTCATTCACAACAAAGTATTTCTCACAAATCAAGATTTGACATATAAGAAACATTTTATCAAATACTAAGTATGTAAAAGCGGGCTATATATTCATGGGCTGGTGAGTAGAATTAATTTTTGTAAAAAGAAAGACTTTTTCATTGAACAAAACATTTTGAGAGACGAAAATCTCTCTATTATTTAAATCAAGGATGATATCTCCTTTGGTTCCCGTTTGGTATCCTATGAAAACATCACGTTTTGCATGAATGTTTGATTCCTCTTATATTTTTTTGGCTACTTATCTCTTTGGCACATTTATTCTCACTTGTTACTCATATGTACATTGACTTCCAATAAGCTCATCTAATGGATACTCTTCTTTAAGTTAATGTTAAATATCACTGTAAGGAGAGTGATCTTTTGAACAATCCTTTATTATATCATAAACTTGTGGGAAATCTTAATTATCTGACCATTATACAACCTGATCTATTGTTTATTGTTCAACAAGTGAGTCAGTTTATGTATTACCCTCGTCATTTACATTTTGACAACGGTCTATTTTATAATTCACTACTTGAAAGAAACCTTTTAACAAGACCTTTTCTTTTATATACTTGACGATCAATAATTAGTTGGTACATGTTTCTTAGAAACTCATTGATCTATTGAAAAATTAAGAAACAAGTACGAATCTCTAAATCATCTACTGAATTAAAGTATCATGTTATGTATACTACTTGTTTTAAAATAATTTGGCTTTGTAGTATTTTAGTTGAACTTAAATTTTCTCAACCAGATTCAACGTCTCTTTATGCTAATAATACAAGTGTTATTAAGATTGTTACAAATCTAGTGTTTTATGAATGAATCAAACATATTGAAGTAAATTATCACTCTATTTGTATAGCTTATGATAAACATATTATATCAATACTCAATGTTTAGGTGCAAATATTCTTACCAAGGTTATTCTTCACCCACAATATCTATTTATTTTTTGTTAGCAAATCTATGTTCCTTGAAAAGTTATATCACTTTGAGGGAATGTGAATTAGGAATTATTTTGTTTCCTTATTATATTAATTTTTTTCTAAAAATAAAATATAGAAATCATGAATAGATTTATTCTTTTCAATTGAATATAATAGTATTCTTAAAGTAGGTTAGACATATTAAGTAATAGAATATTTGTAATTATGAATAATAATTACCTATAAATGTTTTTATCATTATTTATAAAATGAATGACAACATACTAAGATATAAAGTCATTTTTTCTATATCTCATCTTAGTCATGTCTATTCTAGTAGGTTTACTTAATTAAGTAGATATTTGTGGAGGAAAATATTAAAGATATATCATCATCTATCTCAATTTGTAAAATACAACTTATATATATTTGTTAGATTTATAATTTTCTCAATTTTCTTTTAATAAATTTTTTTATACATATTTTAGGTCCATCGATGGATCATATAATCTATTGTAGATCTTCTTTTAACATAATAATTTTTTTAAATAAGACAATAACTTTATGTCCTAAAAAATTTAACCCTAACTTTTTGCACCACCTTCATATGAGAAATTGGAGTTGCTCGTAAATGGCATATAGTGATGAAAAGAATATTATTACCTTAGAGTTGTAGTCAGAAGAAACATTTGCAGTCATACCAAGGAGAGGACGTGTCTTGATTCCTTCCCCTTTGTTCCAAGGCTTGCACCATAATATTGTTCTTCATTCAAATGAATTGAAACAAGTTCTCTCAGGAAGAGTCACAACTTGACGGTTAAAATTCAAATAACAGATTTTTGTACTAGGATGGGTTATTTTAGATGATAATTTACCAGGAGGGTTAAATTGATTTTTATTTATCTTCTAGGGTCAAGTCGTACTATGAAACTCAACTTCATTGTGTAGAAGTCGTGATTCGTAATTATGAAGTCGTACTATGAAGTACGACTTTAGCTTTTTTTAAAAAAAGAATTATTGAAGTCCTGCTTCATAGCACGACTTCAATTTTTTTTTTTAAATTAATGAAGCTGTGCGGCTTTTTTTTTAAATTAATGAAGTCGTACTTCATAACATGACTTCAATTGTATTTTTTTTTAATTTAAAAATTATTTTATAAAGCAAAAACTTTATTTGTATTTTTTTTATTTAATTAGGGTTTGAATTTTGGTAATTCATCAATTTATGGGTTAAATATATGTGGTTTAATTTATTTATTTTATCATTGCAAAAAATTGAAAAAGATGAGATTATAGATAAATAGATTAATTGAAAATGAAATAAATCAAAAGACATACATTACAATTGAAAAGTAATTAATTAGAAGAATAAAATGAAAATAGATTAAAACAGATACATTGTAGATGTTGTTCTTCCTATAGGGTCAAAGCTGTCTCTTGCATCTCTTTTAATTTCTGCAAGGGTTGTTACATAACCCAGATCAGTGGTTTCAATAAATAATTCAATATATCTCGATGTCTGCTCACGTTGCACGCTTTTATATGTTGTTTGAGCCTTTTTCTATCTTCTAATCATTTGTTGCACATTAGAATCAATTTTGATTTCTATGGAGTCGTGGAATAGTTTATTGTTGATAACTTGGATTGGACGTTGATAGTTAATCTTTGTTATCTGTTTACAGTCTCCATAATCGAGTATTTCACTGATTTTTTTCAAAAAATTGGTTGAAAGACCAATTGTGTTCAACTACCATTTTCTTTGGGTAAAAACTTGTGTAAATAAGTCCAAAACCGTATAGAGATTCCTTGATGGTAGCATGTTGGAGAGGTCCACCGAAATAAAGTATGACTTTAGTATAAGTAATGAGTTGATCGTTTGATGAAGAGGCTGTTGGAGGTGGGTTTAGAAGCATGGTAATTTGTTCAGGTATTTTGGGCAAGATTAGATACAATTCGATTACTGTATCTATAGAAAATTAACACTTCCAAGCAAGCATCTGCGCTACATGAACATCAATTAATATGAAAAGATTAATTCATGGTTTGTAGAGCGTGAATCGAAGACTCAATGCGTGTTGAAAGCTGACCATCAATATCTTGAAAAAATCGTCACTATGCTAAATCAAAATGAAGATTATTCAACGATGTGTCATGTGCATAACTTCAGCAGACATTATGAAGAGTTTGATGTCGCAGACACAGAAAATGTGTATATTGGTGGCTCCCCAAGACACTTCACAGTAAAAATAAATGACTGATAGTGATTTTGGGGAGTTTCAAGCTCTACAACTATCTTGTCGTCATGTCATGGTTGTCTGTTCCTTTGGTCACCTTGATATTGGTCAATTTATTGACCCCGTCTACAAATTGGAAACCATCTTCAAGGATTATGAGGTGGAGTTTCATCCTATGCAAATGAAAATTATTGGACTACCTACATAGGGTCAAATCTCATACCTGACCCAACTATAAGATGTAAATTTTTGGAAGACTTGTCACCAATCGCATTCATAATGAAATGAATCAACCAGATCCAAACAAATCCAAGAAATGTTCATTTTGTAGAAGTGAAGGTCATACTAAAAGAAATTGTTCAAATAGATAATGATGTATAATATTATTTTTTAAATTAATATGTATTTTAATATTTTTATTTACATTACTTTTTCAGCATTATTTGTAATATAATGATTTATACTATTAATAACAATTGGAAATTTATTTAAATATTACAAAATGAATTCAAAATGAATATTTAAGAAAATCATAAAACATTTTACAATCATCAATTAAATACATTAATCATAATTTTTTTCTTCACAAAACCCTAAAACTTAACTTCGATAATATAAAAAATTAATTAAAAAATATATATAAATCATATATTAAATGATTTTAAAAAATAAATTATAAAAAAATAAAATAAATACATGAAGTTGTGCTTCATAGTACGACTTCAATTTATTTAAAAAAATAAAAAAATACCTGAAGTCGTGTAATTTAAAAAAGTGAAGTTGTGCTAGGAAGCACGACTTGACCTTGGAAGATAAATAAAAGTCAACTTAATCCTCCTGGTAAATTATCAACTAAAATGACCCATAGTGTGATACAAGATTAAGGAATACAATAAAAGATGATGTTGAGAAAGGACACGTGGCACATATTTCGATTGATGCGGTAACAAAAATTGGTGAGCTAAGGTACAACACTCATGAGAAGCGCAAACATGGAAAATGCATACCAAGGGAAAATGAGAGCATATAAAGAGTGGAAGGAAATAATAAAGGAGCAACTTGTTACCAAGTAGCATCAAGAGGGGGGGTGAATTGATGTAATAAAAATTAAAATTTTAGCGTTTATTTAATTCAAATTTTAACCCTCTTGAAATAATTAGTCTAGCAGATATTTTATAAAGCGCAACGAAAAAATTTAAAAGATAAGAGAAAGAGAAAGATAACACTAGAGATTTATACTAGTTCGGGTTAAACCTTTAACCCTACGTCCAGTTCCCAATCACCTCAACCTGAGATGATCCCACACTCTTATATCTTTAATTTATCAGAATTTTTACAACCACTAATCACAAGTGAAACATGCAAAAATACAAAATTAAAGATAGACCTCACAATCTCTTGAAAACCCACAAGAGATTACCACACATTCCTTGAGTCCCACAAGGAATGAAACACCTTCCTTGAGTCACACAAGGAATGAAACACTTTCCTTGAATCACACAAAGAAAGTAGAAACACCTCCTCTGAACAGCCTTAGAGGATGATTATAATCAAAATAGATATCACCTGGAGTGAAGCTTTCAAACTGTAGCACCTACTCTACTCAGAGTATCCTTAAGGTTTTTCACAGAAAGTTTAATGCACAGAAAAATATTCTCACTTCAAAACATGAAATTTCGTGACTCAAGATACTCAGAGAAAAAATGTAAAGCTTTTCAGAAAAGAATGTTGTAAAGAATGTATTAGTCAGGTGTATTTCTGAAAAGCCCTGATATGCTTCTTAAATAGACAAATATTCCCAAATAAAATAAAATCTTTATTTTAATTCGAAATCACACGTTTTACTCTTTCAGAGCCTCACAACGTTCACAAGATAAAAATCAAGATACTTCTTTAATTTTCGGAGGATTTTTCGCAACGTTTATTTTTCAAAAATCTTCGAACATAATCGATTATGTTATGGAAATAATCGATTATTGCCACAAGCTATTTATTTTTAAAATCACATAATCGATTACATAATCGATTATTTCAGTGAGAAATATAGTTTTTCGAAAAACAGTTTTCTTGAGAAAACACTCTGAGCTGAGTGATGATTACCTTTTGATATCAATCACTCCCAACTATAAACTAAGTCTTCTATGTCTTTGAGCTTGCTTCCAACTTGAGTTTTCTTGTAAATCTTTGAGCTTCCTTTAGTTTTCTTGAATTATCTTTGATATCCTAATTCTTGATTTTCTTGATCATTATTAAAACACTTGAATACATGTGTAGAGTTGTCCAATCTTCAAATAGTGGTAACAATATCTTCTGAAATATTCTTCTCTTCTCTGTCCTTCTTGTACGGGTCATTCTCTTGTGAGGAGTTGGTTGAACTTTTTCTCGTTTGAAAATTTCTGATAATTTGTATCCTTGTTACTTCCATTTTTTTGGATTATTAATATCAGAAGAGGCATTTCTTATAATTTTTTGGTGCTAGTTACTGTTATTATACTCAGAACCACATCAATTGGTGCTTTCATTGACCTCCCCCATGGCTGAAAATACCTGATTAAAAGAGTTGGCAGCAGATATTCGCAAACTCCAAGAAGTTATGGCATTCCAAGCAACTTAAGGTTCTGCTCGTATTGCCCAATTGGAGCAGCAAATTAATATTTTTACAAAATCAAATGACCGCAACCGTATGGATCGTTTGGAGTCCTCTATGGATACCCTTACTTGATCGATGGATGCCATTTATCGTCATTTAGAGCATGTTGTTCACACTGATCCTCCATTACATGGGATGGGTAATACACTTTCCCTTCATTCGATGAAACTGGATTTTCTGAAATTCAATGGCACTGAACCGTTGAACTGGTTATTTCGTGCGGAAAATTTTTTTGCTCTATACCAAACTCTGAAGTCTCAGTGGTTATTAATCGATACCATTCATATGGAGGGGGATGCTGGACCTTGGTTTCAAATGCTTCAACGTTCTAATCTTATTCCAAACGTGCAGGCACTCACCCAGGCGATGGAAGCTCATTTTGGGTCATCCCCCTTTGATTCACCCTGAGTAGCTTTGTTCAAGTTGGTTCAAATTGAATTTGTTCAGCACTATTATCATTAATTCACGACTCTTGCTACTCATGTGGAAGGTCTTCCAGATACAGCACTGTCATACTGTTTTATTGGTGGGCTGAAACCTGATATTAAACGTGAAGTCATCGTCCACGAACCATCATCGTTGGTAAGGGTTGTGGCCCTTATAAAACTATATGAGGAGAAGGTATCCTCTGTGACCCACATTTCCAAAACCTATTATCACAACTCAGCCCAATACCAAGCTAGACAACCCAATTCGCTTCCGGGTTTGCTACCCAATCCTTTGACACCAACCGCTTATGCCATTAACACTAAGGCTGTTGTCAAACGACTGTCCCTAGCAGAGATGCAACTACGACGTGAGCGGAGACTCTGTTATACGTGTGATGAGAAATTTACCCCTTCCCATCGTTGCCCTAATCGCCAACTATTACTCCTCCAATATGATGATGACCCTCCTCCCGAATCGTCCAACGCTGGGGGTACCGATTTTGAAGTTCCTGTTTCCTCGAAGGTTCCTGTTGAGTCCCATCATCTATTCCATTACGCCTTCAATGTTGCGACATGGCTAGGCACCCTTCATTTTCAGGATTACATTTTAGGGCGATCAGTTCAGGTTCTTTTGGATAGCGGATCCTCCGACAACCTTATTCAACCCTGTCTAGCTAAATTTTTTAGGCTTTCAATAGAACCTGAATCTAATTTCAAGGTGATGGTTGGTAACGACCAATTTTTAAATTGTGAAGGGAGTGTGTGGCAAGTTCCTCTTTAGATTCAAGGTCACACTATCAACCTCTCTACTCTCTTGTTGCCGGTTTCGGGAGCGGAGGTAATCTTGGGAGTGTCGTGGTTGGCCACCATTGGGCTGCATGTGGCTGATTATAGTAAGTTCACTATTAAATTTTATACTAGTACCACATTTGTAACTCTCCGTGATGAGTCTCACATTGCTGCCTCGGCTTTCCAAGCCTAGTATCATCATTTACGACGTTTACAACATACTCAAGCAATTTCTGAGATTTTCACACTTCATCCACAACCTGTGATTTCTTCGATGGATCTGTTTCTTGGTCTAGAACCTCTACCTCATCCTGACATCCTGGCCATTCTACACCATTTTCCTTTAGTGTTTTCTACCCGTAAAGGATTGCCTTTGGTGCACACTCATGATCATTCGATTCTGTTGTTTCCAGACTCGCTATTGGTGAAAGTTCGTCCATATCGCTATCCATTTATTTATAAAGCGGAGATTGAAAAAATTGTGCAGGAACTTCTCTAGGAAGGTTTGATACAACATAGTACCAGTCCATTTTCTTCTCCCATTATTTTAGTTAAAAAAAAAAAAAAAGATAGCACATGGCGATTTTGCATAGATTATCACGCACTAAATGCTATTACTATGAAGGATTGTTTTCCTATACCCACTGTTGATGACCTCCTGGATGAGTTACATGGTGCCCAAATTTTCTCAAAGTTAGACTTGCGTTCCGGATATCATCAATTGTTGGTTCAACCAGAAGATCGCCATAAGACGGCATTTCAGACACATTAGGGACACTATGAATGGTTGGTCATGCTATTCGGTCTCCCGAATGCCCTTGTGCTTTTCAAGCTTTTATGAATGGTTGGTCATGCTATTCGTTTTTTTTTACGATATATTAATTTATTGTGTTGCTTAGGCTGATCATCTTGTGCACTTAAAGACGGTTCTCAAGATTATGCAGCAACATCAATTATATGTGAAATTAGGTAAATGTTTTTTTGGTACTCGTCAAATTGCTTACTTGGACCACATGGTTTCTGCTAATGGTGTTTTTATGGACCTAAACAAAGCTTTTGCAGTGCTTGATTGGCCCCCACCTTTTACACTTAAGAAGCTCCATGGTTCTTTGGGTTTGACTAGTTATTACCGCTGTTTTATTTGTGGTTATGCTTTGTTAGCAACTCCTCTTCATTCGTTACTAAAAAAAGATGTCTTTCTCTAGGACTCCTCCACCCAGATGGCTTTTGAAAAAGCTCAAACAAGCAATTACACAAGCACCTATGTTAGCTTTACCTGATTTTACTACACCTTTTGAATTGGAAACTAATGCATCCAAGGTGGGAGTGGGTGCAATACTAAGCCAACGAGGACATCCTATTGCATTCTTCTCAAATAAATTATCTTCACGATTACAAGCTAAGTCTACTTATGTGTGTGAGATGTATGTAGTGATTGAGGCGGTTGCAAAATTCCGTCATTACTTGCTCGGACATTGTTTTATTATTTGTACTGACCATAAGAGCTTACGTCCTTTAGTGGATCAGGTTCTACAAACACCTGAACAGCAAGAATGGATGCATAAATTATTGGGATATTATTTTGTTGATTGAGTACAAACTGGGCAATCAAAACACAGGTGCAGATGCCTTATCACAGGTAAGTTGTTTAGCTTTATCCACTATTACTTACGATTTTCTCCCTACACTTCGAAAGGATTTGACTATGGATCCTGAGTACAGCATGGTCTTGGAGGCTTGTGACAAGGGTAACCCTCCCTTTTCTTTTCATAGTCATGATGGCCTATTATATAGGAATGATCACCTCGTTATTCCTTCTAAGTCTCCATTAACTTTGCTTTTGGTAAAAGAGTTTCATGACACTCCGGTTGGGGGACATGCTGGGTTTCTACGGACCTATAAACGATTACTGTCTCAATTCTTTTGGCATGGTCTTAAGCAGCAGGTTAAGGAATATATTTAACGCTGTCAAATTTGTCAACAAGCTAAGACTTCTCAATCCTTGCCTGCAGGACTACTCAATCCATTACCAATTCCCCGCCGTATTTGGGAAGATATCGCTATGGATTTTATCACAGCCCTTCCTCCAGTTCATGGTTATACGGTTATTATGGTTGTTATTGATAGGCTATCTAAATATGCCCATTTAATTCCACTCAAAACTGCCTTTACGAGTGTCATGGTGGTTGACCAATTTATTCAACATGTAGTAAAACTCCATGGAATGCCTAAATCAATTGTGTCTGATAGAGACAAGACTTTTACTAGTCATTTTTTGCAACATCTGTTTAAATCTCAAGGCACCACATTGACCATGAGCATAGCCTATCACCCTCAAATGGATGGTCAATCGGAAGTCCTCAATCGCTGTGTTGAAATTTATCTCTGTTGTTTTGTTTATGATCATCCTAGAAACTAGTTTCAATTACTTCCATGGGCAGAATTCTGGTATTATTCGGCCTATCAGACAACGGCTAGTATGACCCCATTTTAAGTGGTATGTGGGTGTCCTCCTCCTAGCGTAATTCGAGGTCCTACGGATAATGTGCCTATTGAGGTGGCTCAACTATTAACACAACGTGACGAGGTATTAGCCACCCTTAAAATCAATCTTCCTCATGCCCAAAATCGCATGAAATAGCTAGCGGATTGTAAACGAGTGGATGTAGAATTTCAAATAGGGGATATGGTTTTTGTCAAACTGCAGCCTTATAGACAATCCACTTTGTGTTCCCATGGCCATCAAAAATTGGGTCTCCGTTATTTTGGTCCTTTTTCGGTGATCGAACTTGTTGGGTCAGTCGCTTATCGGTTACTATTACCCCCTACTACATGGATTCATTCTGTTTTTCACGTTTCTCTACTTAAGAAATGTGTGGCTAATTCCCCTTAGCAATATTTTCCTCTTCCTTTAGACACAGTTGCGGAGGATTCCCACCCAAAGCCCTTAAAAATTTTAGACTCGCGAAAACTTTTGCAATAGGGAAGCTTGGATTGATCAAGTTCTGGTTCATTGGTGTCAATAGCCAATTTCGTCCGGGGATTATATTTCTTAAAATAAATAATAAGTAAAAAAAATTGAAAAAATAAAAAGGTAGAAATATATATTATTATTTAATTATGTTTGAAAAATGCTAAAAAAAATATAGGATAATATTTTATAGATATATAAAAAATACATTTCTAACACATTTTTTAAAAAAAAAGAAAAAATTTACAAAATCATAATAAAAATAAATAAACAAAAGAAAGAAAAAAAAAGAGAGGCCTCAAATTGAAGGAACCCATGGCCCAAAAGAAAATAACCCTAATTTTTAACCTAAGGGTATAACCTAAAAGTAAAGGGGGCAATAATAAAAAAAGGGGAGGGTGGCTGTAAATTGAGAGGAAAAAAAGGAAGGAAAGAACGAAAGAAAGAGGAAAGGAAGAAAAAAAAAAAGAAAAAAACGGAGGAGGAGAAGAAGAGACAAAAAAAGAGGGGAAGCAGAGGAGAAGAAGAGGACCACGAAAAAAGAAGGGAAAGAGGCAAGAGATTGAGGTATTATTTCTTAATATTTTTTTTGTGCTCTTATTATTACTATTTTGCACATTTGATTGCTGGTTTGTTTTTTATTCATGGTTTTTGGAGTGTGTTGTGGGATCACAGCCACCATCCGCATTCTTCGCTATTGACATTTTTAATGGACGTTCTATGTTGCACTCACTGGTTCTTGCTCCACCCTCACTCTACCCTCTGCTATTTTCGTTTATTGGGCCTTTGGTGACCAACTTTTGGATCACTCCAATGCCTTCTCTCTTCTCCCTCGTACTGGCTGGTGTGACGCTGGAATCATCCCTGCTCTTTTACTTTTTCATTCTTTTGTAATTCTCAGGGGATGATACCTTATAGCTTCACAGTTACAGGTCATTTTCTCATTACTTTGGGTCTCTCATTTTCTTTTTTTTTTTTATTGGCATCACTATGGTGGGATTTCAAAGAAATGGGCTTCATTTTTAAGCTTCTCATTACCCGCAGGGTCCCACTGCCGTTAGTATTCCTTGGGCTAATCCCTCATTGTTTTATGATGGCCGGTCATGGTTCTGTAAAGATTTTGAGTGAGTCCGCTTGGACTATGCTATGTATGAATGATCTTTTCTATTTCATAGGAGATCTTGGTCATTTATTTATAGTTCTTGCATTAATCGGCCCGACCCCGACCTCCTCCGCCCATCTCCCTCGCCCTGTCGTCATCCTCATCTCCTCCGACAGCTTCCGTTTCGGTTACCAGTTCAAAACCCCCGCTCCCCACATCTATAGTTTGATCCTCAACGGTGCGGAGGCTGCAACAGGTCTCATCCCTGTCTTCTTTTCTCTTTCGGCTAATTGTAGAAAATAACTGAAGCTCTTGAGACTTGTCATTGCATAACAACTGTTGAGTATTTATCACCCACATAAGAACTGTTGCGATGTGACTTTATCCGGATCCTTTTTCTTTATGTTTTTTTCCTAAGGAACTTAAAAATATCTATCTAACCGAGAACCATAAAATCAAAATCATAAACAATGGGCAGGTAAATTAATAAATTAGGATTGCTATGAACAACAATTAACGGATGGGATGATATTGAGCAAAACCACTTTTTCTTATTTTTTATTATTATAGTCTTTTTTTATTTACCTATATCATATTATAATTTATTTATTCATCTAGTTATTCATTTATTTTATTGTAATTTATTTTATTTTATATATTTTTTTCTTTTCTTTCATTTTTATCATTTTATCATTTTTTTATTTATTGTTATTATTATTATTTTTTTATTCAAATTAGTCTATTCATCATATAATAAAAAGTCTTGACCATTTATATAATTAATAAATCTAAAATTTAATTTAACATTTTTGCCTACCTTGCAATTCATTAGATAATTCTAATATTCATCATACTATTATAATAAAAAATAAAAAAATTATGTGAATTCTAATTATATATATGGCTACTAAGTCATTTTATAATTAGCATTCATATAAAGCATAATTTTAATGTACGATTTCTAAATAATAATTTTGATACAATTTTAATTAATTAAGTATACTTGCTTAAATAAATTTATATATTAAATTATCATGATAGTTTTATCATAAAAAGGATAAGGGTTAAATATGATCACGCGCATCATCTTATACTTAATATCCTATCTTTTATTAAAAATTTAAATATATATATTTTTCTTTTAATTTTAATTAATCTACTTATGACTGATATGTCATTATATATTTTATTTTTTATTTTTTTTATTTTTTTTATTTTTTTTATTTTTTTCAAAGTTTACTCAAATTTTAATTTTATAAACATTTACTGATGATTCTATAATAAATTTTTATATATAAAAAACTTTGATACCAACTTTTAATATGATTGTGAAATTTAACTTTCCTTTTCATATTAAAAAATTGTTTAGATGTTTGTACAATCATGCGCATTGTCTTACATCCAATGCTTATTATATTTAAGTATTTTTTTTATATCATCTATATATAAAATAATCATTTAAATATATGTATGGCTATACACGTCATCTTATATGAAACTTTTTTAAGATAAAATAAATATGTTTCAATTATTTTAAGCAAATTTATATAACAATCTATAATATAGTTTACACTATCTTGATTTATTATAAGATTGATAAAAAAGAATAAAATATATAATTTATTTCTTTTCAAAACTCATTTCTCTTTAAAATTACTAATCATAAAATAAATAGAAAAAAACAATGTTTAGGGAAGAACTACGTAACCCTGATTTTCCATTCTAAATGGAAATACGTAGGAGCAAGGTTAATATTTTGTCGGGCCCAAATAAATTCTAATTTAATATTTTTCTTTTTTAACAATAATAATTTTAAAAATTATTTTTTCTTTATTATATTTTATTTTTTTATATGGGAAACAAATATTATAAGGTCATATTTATTTTGCATATTTAATTGAAAGGTAACCGTCTTAAGACGGACGTTGTAGGGTGCTGATACCTTCGCTACACGTAATCGACTCCCGAACCCATTTTTTTGTTTCGAAGACCATTTTAGTTTTTCCATAGTTTTCCTTAATAAACTATGGTGGCAACTCCTTGGTTCCCCTAAAAAGGGTAAATTATTCTTTTTACGTTCGCCGGTCCCGTCGTGACCCCGGTTGCGATAATTGGGCTCATCTACCTAGTACGGATAGCACTTGGGAATCTGTTTCCTTTATGCAGCAAAAATTTCCATCTTTTGACCTTGGGGACAAGGTCAGTTTTAATGGCGGGGTCATTAATACGGGATTAAGGAATACAATAAAAGATGATGTTGAGAAGGGACACGTGGCATATATTCTGATTGATGCGGTAACAGAAATTTGTGAGCTAAGACGCAACACTCGTGAGAAGCGCAAAATGTGAAAAATGCAGACCAAGAAAAAATGAGAGCATATAAGGAGTGGAAGGAAATAATAAAGGAGTAGTATCTTCTGAAATATTCTTCTCTTCTTTGTCCTTCTTGTACGGGTCACTCTCTTGTGATTTGGAAATTTCTGATATTTTGTATCCTTGTTACTTTCATTTTTTTGGATTATTAATATCATAAGAGACATTTCTTATAATTCTTTAGTGCTGGTTATTGTTATTATACTCAAAACCACATCATAGTGGTACAAAAACCCAAATAACCTTTTAGTAGTCATGTATATATCATGTGATCATGTTGATGATTGTACGATAATGGACTCCAGATTTTCATGAGATTCTTCCCATTCATTTCCTTAATGTAGATGACCGCATTATGATTTCAGAAGTGTATTTTTGCAGCAAGAGCATGTGAACATATGAACCACATGGAAGCATTGATAGTTAGTTTCTTTAGCTTATTTAACTTCGGTATTTTGGGTTTGATGTTCCACTACCACTTCTTCATATCTAGATTTGGATGCTTTAGATTTTGAATTTGGTGCTTTATTATGCTTTTCAAAGACTAACAGTGGCAGAAGGTAACACATATTGATGATAAATTCTTTATGGGATGCCATGTTTGTGAATTGGCTTTAACATTATGAAAGAATGGTTATTAAGATTTGGAATCTGACTATGGGTTTTGATTTGATGGATATTTATAATAATTTATGGTGAAGTTTGATCTTGTCGAGGACATGAGGACATGAAAAAGGTCACAAAGAAGATCCTTGGACTATGATACACCGATACTCTAAATTTGTCAACATATCGTGTGCGATACATATCTGATACTCGATACTTCCTGATACTTTTGGATACTCTTCAAATCTGTATCCAGAACGTATCGATTATATATAAATATAAATAATAGAAAAATAGAATAAAGGATGACTGAAGTTATTAAAAAAATAAGAGAAGAAAATATTGTGCAAGTTATAACAGATAATGCATCTATGTGCAAAGTTGCTGGAATGATAATTGAAGTTTCATTTCCGCATATTTTTTGGACACTTTGTGTTGTGCAGACATTGAATCTTGCTTTAAAGAATATATGTGTAGCAAAAAATACTGAAAGAAATTATTTCATTTATGTTGAATGTAAGTGGATTACTCAAGTTGCTAATTATGCTCCTTTTATTAGGAACTTTATCATAAACCATTTCATGAGATTGACAATTTTTAACCATTTCTCAAATTTGAAATTGCTTACTGTTAACGAAGAATGAAATTCTTATAAAGAAGATGATGTAGACAAGACTCAAACTGTGAAAGATTTTGTTTTGAATAATGTATGGTAAGATAAAATTACATATATAATAATAATATTCAATAACATTTATTATATTTTTTATAAGTTAATTAATAAATTATGTATATAATACGAATCGTCGTATCTAATATGTAGTGTATCTGATACTCGTATCGTATTTGTGCATAGGTTAAGATTAGGGGTATTCAGAACCGAACCGATCCAAAAAAAAATAAAAAATCGATCCAAAAAACCGCAAACCGGTTAAAACCGCAAATTTTTGGATCACTTTGGATTTTTTTCTTTCAGAACTGCGTGGTTCGGTTCGGTTTGTAGTTTGGTATTTCAAAACCGAACCAATCCAAACCAAACCGCAATTATTAAATAATATTATATTTATTTTTAATTTTATTTTGCAAAAAAAAACCTACTGTTGTCATTACAACTTTCATTTAGTTAGACGCATTTTAGGGTTCCTTACTTGAAACTCCCTTACTCTGATTTCATTATTTCATCATTAACTCTTATTCAAATCCATCTTCACCACATCATTTCACCCTCTATCTAATCATTTTTTTTTATCCCAAGCAGTAAGTTTTTTTTTTATTTCATTCACTCATTAATATGTTTCCTTTCTTATTATTTCCTCTTTCATTTTTCATATTTTAATTTTAATTCCACATTAATTTGTCTTATGATTCATTTTCGATTTTCATTGAATAAATGTTCTATTATTTCCTGATTTCATTTTAGGATTTAGGATTTAGGATTCTCGGTTTCAGATTTAGGGTTCTTATTTCAATTAATTTCGTTTTTACTAGGGTTATTATTATTTTTAGTAATATTCATCTGTTGCAGCTTATATTATTTTGTTAAACGCATCTTAGTGTCCCTTTACTTGAAAAACTCTATTACTGTAATTTTATTTTGTTCTAACTCAATTGAGCACTTGGTTGTAGGTCAAGTTCAGGATTTCAAAGGCTAAAAATACTCAATTATTAATAAAAAAATAAAATTAAAAATTAAAAAAAAAACCGCAAAATCGATCTAAACCAAACCGCTAAAATTGGTTTGGATTGGTTCAGATTTTTTTTATTTCAAACCGAACCAAAACGAACTACAAATAATTTTTATATTTGGTTCGGATATATTTTAGTCAAAAACCGAACCAAACCGCACCGTGAACACCCCTAGTTAAGATTAAATAGAAGTAGGAAATTCTGAGAAAGGTTTGACTCTATGGCGACCAGGGGCGAATCAGGAATTTTAGGTGAGGGGGGTCGAATCGAACCGAATCCAATTTCCGTACCAACTCAAGATATGCTTATTGGACTTTACATATTAACGAGTGGGAATCATCGAGGTATTTATTCAAATAGGTATAATCCATGGAATTGCAGAAATTTTAAAAATGAAAGAATTCCAAATAATAACTATAAGTATATGGAAAAAAAAGAACCTTTTTTTTTTAATTCCTATGATGCAATTGGAGCTTATCAATAGAAAATAATAACCTTCGATAGTCCTTTGTGGCTCCGGTGGCGACTAGATCTACACATTATTTCGGCAAGAGAAGTTCCTATCGAAGTTCACTATGAATCTTTAGGCCGAACCAAAGTAATTAAAAAAAATTAATATATATATATATATATATTAAAATTAATTATCACGTAAACATAAATATAATTAATAAAATTATTAATAAATTATAAATCATTTACATATATTTAAAATTAACATAAATAATTATATATAAGATCAAATATATACATGATACATTTAATTTTTTAATTGTACTCGACGATGTTTCATGTTATAAAAATCATCAATTATCATATTTGTATTGAACTTTGCAGCAATCTCATTTTCAAGGTAAACAATCATGTAATCAGTAAGAAAATTATCTTCTATCCTATTCTGAAACCTTGTTTTAATAATCTTCATAGCATCACGTTTTGTTGTTGCCATAGATAGTTAACAAAAATAATAAAGAAAGAATTTTTCTTACCTTATTTCTTTCCTATAAGAAAAATATATAGTCGACGTCTTATTTGTTTTAATTTTGAATTTTTTAACTTTTAATTTCTATTTTTAATACTCTACAATTTTCTAATATATATATATATATATATAATATAATATAAAAGATTATTTTGATATTTTTTATTTTTTTTTAATTGATAATATTTATTAAAATAATATATAATACAAATATAAAAATTTATTTTTTTAATAATAAATAAAATATTTTTTTATATATATAAAATTATATATTTAATTATTTTTAATTAAAGATATTTTATTTAAATTTATTGGGAGGTAATATTTAATAATTTAAATATAATTTTATATAATAATAAAAAAAATCTAAAATGTTGAGAGAGCCATGCCCCAATGCCCTTAACTCCGCCCCTTGACTTCGACTGTGATGATGAATGGTATAAAATTGAGTATAAAGGGTTGCATACAAGCTGTTATACCAGTGGTTATTATATGACAGTCTAAATCTAAACCTTAGTGATGGTGCCTCCTCTAGTAGTAGAATTCAGTGCCATCGATGATGCAACATATCTGAATGGTTAGACACAATTATTAATCTTTTTATTATCTAATTGTACTTTTTTTTTTATGTTTATTATTATTATGTATTTAAGTAAAAAATTTCATTTTTATGAATTTAATTCGTGTTTTAAAAGCATAATTTCATTTTAGATGAAGTGAACATTAAAATCATGTTTGCATAGTATAAATTTTTTTTAAAATTTGTATTTTCTTTACACGTTTTTATTATTATTATTTTTTTAATTGAATTCATATTATATAACACGTGGATTGAAGTATCTAGAATGAGTTTGTCTATGTATTTTTTTTATTCGGTCAGAATTTTATTAGACTAGATAAATATTTTTAAAATTTATTTTTCTATTTTTTTTATGATTTAGATCAATTTTATAAATATAAGTGTTTATTTTTTTAAAATATATTAAATAATTAATAATAAATATTAAAAATAAATTAAAATTAATGCAAAAGTATTGTAATATTTAAAAAAGTTAATTAAAGTAAAATAAATTGATTAAAATTTAAATAAGGAAAGTAAAACTTAAATAAAAAACATACATTATACTTGAAAAAAGAGAATTAAAAATTAATTAATAAATATACATTGAAACCAGAAAATACAAATAAAAAATAAATAAATGTTTATCTACCTTAAAAAATTAAAAAATTAAAATTAATCTAATTTCCTTTTATTTAAATTTTTAAATTTTATTTATTACCTATTTATATATTATTTTTAATTTTATATTTTAAAATTTAACATTAATTATTTAATATATTTGTAAAAAATAAACATATATATTTAACAAATTTAATTCATTAAAAAAAACAAAAATAAATTATATTAGCAAGAGTTTAATAAAAAAAAAATTATACTATTCTATTCAAACACGAATTTAAAAAAAATAAAATTAAAGTCATGAATTTAAAAAGATGAAAATAAAAAAAGATTAAAATTATGACTTTGCTTTTGATTTCTTCACGAAGTCGTATTTTGAAACATAATTTTTTTTTTATGAAATTATGTTTTAAAGTACGACTTCTCCAAATAAAAAAAATATCCGTAAAAAAATCTACAATTATTACTTAGTTAGTGATTCATTAATTGGGCTTTTAGAATGGACTATTGACCATTAATGTTGAAGTTGAGAATGAAGCAATAGTAGATTTGAAAACTCATAATAAGGAAACAATATCCTCTTCATGGGAAATGGACAATGAAATGTAAAAATAGAAAGAAAGATGGCCCAAATAATTGGAAAAATAACAGCTTTAAATTAAAAGACAAAAATAGTTCGAAGTTGGGCCTGAAGATGCTATACACATGTAACAAACTTGTGCGTGAATGGAGAGAGAATTATGAAAAATTTGCTACTAAGTTAAAGTGTGCCCCACCAAGATATTCTTCAAAAAAATAAACATGCTAAGAATGAAGCTAAGGAACACGATATATAAGAACCTATTTCACAAGTTGGTTCAATCCCAAGCCAAAGGAAAGGGCATTCATATTTGTATAGCTGGGGATGGCGTCCTTTCAATTTCTCTCGCAAAATGAAAACTTTCTCTACTCATTTACGAGATCTCTGGAAGATCAAGGTGTTAATAGTTGGGAAACTATAGACTTGTTCCAATCTAGACCTGTTACTCGCCAATTAAGATCTTTGACTCATGAGGTGGATTCTCTTAATATAATTTAAATTAGTTTTATCTATAAGATGGTTCGATAGTAGCCTAATAATATATGATTTGATAGACTTAATAACTTTGTTAGGATATGTTCTGATATTATATTAAAAATAAATTTTAAGCCTAATTTATTTTCGTAAAACTGTTTCATGAGATGAGATTTGTACCTATTTAATATATTTTAAATTGATCTTATTTCTAAGTGTAGAAAGTGATTATCAGTGTCTAACTCACCCCCTAAACTAATTCAAGAAATGAGGTTTACACCTCATTTATATATTATAATTCAATTTTATTTTTAATCAATATGAAAATTTCCTAACATTAAGCTATATGCTATCTTCCACATACAAAACTCACTCTCTATCGAGTCTCACTAAGAATTGTTGATCTAAGGTTGGTTTAAAGTCATTTTCCTCCAAGAAGGTAACTTAGGGGATACAGGTTCTTTCTATCAAAATTGATGTCTCATTTACTTTGATATATTCTACTCTCAAGCCATTACCTTCTAGATTCATAAGTGTCATGCATGTTACATGCATCTTTTCAATTGTCTATGCAGCCCATTCACTCAAGACAAGACAACCTTGAGATAAATCCTATGAGTAAGAGATAATGTCACTAGTCCTAGCCCAATGAGACATGAATGAACTTATTTTATCTATGGTAGTTTTTTCTTTGTTATATAGCCCTATTTCTGTTATTTTTTGGATCAATGAGACAGAACTGGAGTCAATGGGTAGCTTTTTAAACATGAGATAGAAGCTTTAAACTAATGTTATCCATAAAAAAACACATATGAAAGGCCCATCTATGACAGATTCTTTTCCTACATGCTCTTGTGAACTACTGCCTCCAAACAATTCAAACTATAATCTCAAACTATGAAATAAAAGAAGTATCTATAAAGCTACCAAGAAGCTTGGGATAATTAAAAAAACACATCAAGCTTAATGAAGAGAATTCTGGGAAAAAAAAATTGCGATCATCATTTGGGAGCTAGAATTTGTTGTGTGAATAAAATTATTTATGACCAATACTTTTTACTTCAGCTAAATTCATTCTTATAAAATTGTTTTAATGAGATGAGTATCTTTAGACGATGTGAGATCTCCAATATCTCTCTCATGTCGAGACTCTTCTAACTCAAACGTGAAATTAGAAATTTATAGGTGGTCCGATAGTAATTCAAGAATTTTGCTAGAATAGATTCTGATAATAAATTTTAAGCTTAATTCATTCTCACAAAATTGGCTTAATAAGATAAGATTTGTACTAATTTATATATATTAATTTGACAATATCTCTAAATGACATGGAATGACATGGAATCTCTAATAAAACTTGAGAAGGATATCTAAAAATAGTATAATGTTGTTCTTGAACTAGAAGAAGTGTTGTAGTTTCAAAAATTCCATGAGAACTTATTGAAGTTGGGAGTGAAAACCAAGATAGAGCTCAAAAGATTGTTTGAAGACACACAAATAAAGCTACTAGTATTTAGATTGATGGTGTTTGGTGTGGTGATGAAAAAGTGTTCAAAAGAGAGGACTGTCTTTTCTTCTAAAACTTGGTGATGGAGAACTTTTGATGCATTTGATTTTGAATCTTGGACATAATTAACATATTTTTTTTATATTTTCTGAGTTATCTGTTAGGTCTAATTGAGCTTAGTTGTTGATGCTTGCATCTTTTTGGATTTATTTTTTCCTCGAAAATGTCTTGTGCATATCATAAATATGGAGCTACAAAACTTTGATTTATTCAAATTTGGTGTATATGGAAAGATAAGATAAATATCTAATGTTCTCTCATAGTTTGAGTCTAACTTGCACTCTTTCAGTATAAAAAATTTACTATAAATTTTGGTCTCGGCACACAATTTTTGAACTTCTATATTGAATTCAATTTCAGATTAAGAGTCACGTAGTAGTATACTTTAATTACTTATGAATCAATTGAGATATCTTAATTCATTTTTTATATTTATAGTTTCTTTCAATTTCTTCGACTTTTCATATTCTATTTTTCTTTTTTTATTCTTCATTTGTTCTTGAGTTTTTTCTTTGATCTTTCATGGTGATCTCTATGGAAGGCTAAACCTCCAATCAATTTAAGGTTCCAAAAATTGCTGTCAAAATTTGAATTCAATCGGGCAATTTCTTTCCACAAATTCTTATATATGTCTAATTTTATTTCTATTTCTATGTCTTTAATGATTATGATTTTGCATTGAGTTTTAGATTAGATTGTATTGTATTATGATTGATTAATGTGATAGGATCAATGTTGGATAATTGGTCAATTATTTAAAAAATTGTTTAATTGACTTGAATTCATAACAATCAAGAATTGAGATAGAAATTTCAGTTTTTGTGATTGAATGCGAGAATATTTTTTAATTGATTTTGAGTTTATATGAATTCATTATGATAACTTTAGTGCATGTGTTTGGATTTTTGGATTGATTTTTACCCTTTTTCTTCAAATATGTTTCCAATTCAATGAATTTCTATTTTTTGTTATTTTGAAAACAAAAATCTCTTTTCTTAATAAGATTTGATATTATGATCTTGGGTGTTCGAAAAATATGACCTAGTCCTCATTCTACATAATTAAGGAAGCTTTTTTAGTAGTATGACATTGTTTTCATTCAACAAGTAGAAACATAGAATCTAGGTTGTGAAATCTACCATGAATATCTCTAATATCTTAGACTCTCTTTTAAAATCTTATGGAACCTGGTTTCTTAGATGGTTCCAAATAGTTATCATTCTTTGTAACTTTCTATTATATAACATTCATAATGTATGGTTGCTTAGATAGATTCCTTAATTTAATTTTGTAGGTCTTATAATACCACATTTAAGTGTTATTCAATTATATTCACTCCAATGATAGAGTTATTAAATTGGATACTTAATCTAGTTTTGTGGACCTTACCATTGATTTTCTTTTTTGTAATTGTTTTCAATTTGATTTATATTCTTTGATTTTTTTTATGACCTTCTTTTATTTATATATATATAGAGTTGTACTTTCTATTTTGTTAATATGATAATTCATCTCTTTTGCAATTTTTTTATCCAAAATTTTTAAGCAATGTCATTATACAATCAATGAAAATTTTAAAAACTAAATAAATAAAAATTGTTCGTAGGAGCAATGTCAACTAATATGCTGCCATTTTAAAAACATAAACAAAGGTTAATATTTGTCAATCTTTTTAAGCATTATCCTTGGAATATAACTTTATTTGTTAATAAATTAATTTAAATAAAAGGAAATTGTAATTCAAATGATTTTAGTATTATATAATACAAGTATAAGGCTTTCTATGATTCTTTTGAATTACATTAAAAATTTATTTATAATTATATTATAATATTTAAGTCATTAAAAAGTATAAATAAAATTTAATATATTATTTAATATAAATTATACTCGATAAATATATCTTATAATATGATTTTATAATAGATTATATTAATATATTTCAACTAAAAAAATTAAAAATTTTGATATCTTAAAAATATTTAATATTTTATAAATATTAATTTACAAATCTAATAAATTTAATGAATATTAATTTATATAATCATGAGAAGTAATATGTTGAGTTTAAATTATTAAACTTGATAAAATTGAGATTTTTTAGTACAAAATATTATATTATTTTCTAAACTCTTGAAGGATTTATATCAATGTATTTCAAGAAATAATTTTTAAGATAAAATTATGATATAATAAAAAAATTAAAATAAAAAAAATATTAAATAGAACGATTTTGATAATATAAAATAAATTTATAAAATTTGTAGATAAAAGATTAGTAAGAAATTTTTTAAAAAAATGGAAAATTTCTTATAAACAAATTTATCGGAAATTTCTCACAAACAAATTCATGTGAAATTTTTTTATAAAAAAATTTATGAAAAATTTCTCACTAATAAATTTATGAAAAATTTTCATAAAAATAAATTAGTAAGAAATATTTAATGGATATTTAAATTTTTTTTCTAAAAAAAAATCATGAAAAATATTTCATGAATAATTAAACTTATTTTTATTTTGTAGTGTTTAATTTTAAATAATTTTAAAACAATGAATAGTATTAACCTGTGTTAACGTTATAGTACCAATATTTTACGAAAAAACTTGTTTATAGTACCAATATTATATTTAAGAAGAAAAAATAAAATTAAAAAAGTGGGTAGTGGGTGGGAAACTATTGATACGTAAAATTTTTCCATAAAAAGCACGTTTAGGGAAAGAAAGATGTACTTATTTCACTATTATTCAGAATTAATTATTCCTTGAACTATACTCATCTCATGCACGTTCCAAATGCACTAATATTATTAATCCACGTTGTTTTTTCAACAAACATGAGGCTGCTATCTTAACATATTTATATATACTTGACTCTTTGAAATTTAATAGGGTTATGAACAAATCTTTAAAGAATAAAAATAGATTGAATGCTTCAAAGGGTTTCAAAGAGTGAACCCTAAGTTTGTAAAAGAAGTAAAGGATGAGGTGGAACCCTAAGTTTGGACATTTTTTAAAGAGGGAGAGTAATTTTTAAGGCAATAGAATGAATGCATGAATGATTCAAAGAGTGTGAGTTAAGTTAGTTATGGAGGAAAAGAGAAGATTGAAAGGAGAAAGAAAGGGTGTGAGAGCAAGAGAGACCCCACTTTTGGTGTCTTTTCTTGTGATCAAAATCAAATATCTACTAAAAGTGAGGTTTAACACTTTCTTTAATAAAGTGTTCATTTTGATTATGGTTGATTAGAAAAATTAGAAACCATTTAGTCAAAATGGTTAAATGATATACCATATGTTTGAGTAAAGAAAAAAGAACTAAAAAATTAACCAATAAATTGGTTGGATTAGACAACCTCAATATTCAAAGAAATCTCAAAATCAATTTTAGAAAATAAGAAATAAAAAAAAAAAAAAAAATCAGAGAACCACAAACTGATATAACATGTCAGTGAAATATGTTTTATACAATAGCATTTTAATTTTAAAATTAAAAATATTTATTATTTTCCTTTTCTAAATATAAACTTCTTAATTATTTTTAAACAATATTAATATATATGGTAGAAAATTCGACTTAAATACTATAAAATATTTTATTTATACTTTTGTTGCACTTTAAATTTTAAGAACTTATAAATTGTGTTTTTATTTTAAGTTCTAACTATTATTAAATTTAAATTATTTTATTATTATTTGATTATTATCAATATTTTATTTATATCAGTTTGGTCTCAATTTAATTAGTGTTTGATAATTGAGTTTTGAATAAATTAATGTCGATCCTATATTGAAAACATTCTTAAAAAGTGTTCATAAGTTAAAATTAATCTGTCTATAAATTAATCTATGAAAAGAATTATACTAACTTTTAAATTTATATATAAGTTAGTTTTAATTTGCAAAAAAATATATATATTTTTTAAATCTATCCCGTGTGTGTAAAGTCTGGCAGTGAATTGTAAAGATCACATAACCATTCGGGCCTTCAAATGAGTTATGCGGGCTCAATCTTTTCGAAACTGGTTCAGAAAAAAAATAAAATTAGATTTAACCTAACATATTCTTCACCTTTGTCGAATATACATTTCAATCTTTGTTAATTAATTTCATATTGAAAAATAAAAATTTCAAAAATAAATTAGTAAAATAATTTGAATTCACGTGTTTAGAAAAAAATATTAACTTATACTCATAGTTTTTATACCATTTTAATTAATAGAACTCGTGTTTAAAAATACTATTTTTCATCAACTTCCAATCATTCGAGTCCTAGAAGGATACCTCCAAGTTAGTATTTGCTAATCATAATTAATAAGTACTCGGTCTGATCACAATCTTAATTACTATGAGCCTAAAATAGATTCTTGCGATAGACCTAACACTATTTATGTTAAACTTGTTCAAATGATAAGGTGGTTTAGATATAAAGGTAATAAGTTACTAGACACATATTATAAAACTCATTTAACCCAGGTAAAATAATCATTAATCATTCTCTAATAATATTCATTATATTCTTATTGACTTGAGTGGCAGAGTATAATCGCAGGAAGCATGCCGGATATGAGCGACAAGAAAGTTCAATTCCAAGGTCAAACCGAGAAGCTTCTAAGAGGGAGATCTCGTCCTAAGAATTCATAACCTAACCTAGAAAGATCCCAATAAAAGGAAATTTGCATCCAATTGAGAATGGTCATAAGAATTTTAAGCAATGGAGCATATCACTTGCAAGACATAGTCGGGAAGCCCTTACCCTAGTCATGGAACGTCAACTCCCTCAAATTTTATTGTTAATTTGTTTTGATTTTTCACATGTCATTTCCCTTCAGCAACAAGCAATAAAGTTTTATGATTTTCCACTTCAAAATACTTTATAATTTAACTCTTTAGGAAACTTCACATAAATGCAAGTGATGTCTAACTGAGTACATCTCGAACAATTCATCTACAAAACTTCACTTAAACTCAAGTGATACCTAATCGGGTACATCTCGAACAACTTGTTTAGAGAACTTCACTTAAACGCAAGTTATGCCTAACTGAGTACATCTTAAACAACTCGTCTAGGAAAATTCACTCACAAGTGATGCCTAACCAAGTACATCTTAAAGAATTCATCTAGGAAACTTCACTTAAACACAAGTGATGTCTAAACCGAGTACATCTCGAACAACTCGTTTAAGAAACCTCACCTGAACGCAAGTGATGCCTACCTGAGCACATTTCAAACACCTTATACAAAGTTTGAGTATGGAACTTCACTTAAATGAACATAAGGAAAGGTAATACAAGAACAATTGGAAAGTTCAACAAAAGGAAGAACCTTGTTTCATTCATTAATAAATATCAAATATAAAAGGAGGACCAATACAAAGGAGAAATCAAAGAGAAAACCTAATCCTATATGTTCAAATCTTCCTAAGGGACCTTGGTGACCTTGTTTCCATTATCGTCCGGGATGTCACCAATCGACATCCATTTCCCTTCATGGATATCGAAGTCGACATCGAACTTCTTGACAATAAGAGGCTCACCTTGAACGTTGAGGAACATGGTTTGCCGAACACCCTTGTTGAAACTAAGAGTGTGCTCTTCTATGATGGCTTAGGCCAACTCATCATTTTCCTTCTTAATCTCGGCCTGAGCAACTCAAGCCTTGGTTAAACTTAGGTTCAGGCCCCAAACATCATCTTTCCTTCTTTTCTCTAACTGCTCATATTGCTCCCTCAATGCTTTCAAGTCAGCCTCAGCCTTTTCCCTAAAGGCTTGTAAGTTGGTCTTGGCCTTCAAGCGTCCTTCAATCACCTCGTCCATCTTCACCAGCAGCAAAGTATTGGTTTTTGCTACATCAGCTGCTTCCTTTTCAACCCTAGTCAACCTTTCTTTTAGTTTAGGAAGCTCAACTGCTTCTTGACGTTCTCGGCACCACATATTCAACATATGTTGACCAATGACCATGGTGCTAGCCTACAACTCCACCCAGCAAGCTTGCAACTCCCTCACACTTGCCTGGTGCAAGTACTCCCTATCCACATCCACCAAGTCAAAAGACATATACTTACTCTTCTATATCTCACCCCAAGGAAGTGAGAGTGGCCAGACGCCGCTTCAATAGAGTCGCATTAGGACGACTCCTCTTTGACGGCATGGGCTCTTCTCAGTTTCTCTTTTCTTTTCGCTTATGCTTGCGACGCTTAGGCTTCAAGGGACCGACTACTGGTTCCAGATCCACTACAAGTGGTTATTCAGTAGTTGGAGGGTTCTTGTCAAATGCCTTCTTAGCAGCATCAACCATACGTTGTCTCATCTCCTTGAAGACGTTTTTAGACATTCCTAATACACTAGCTAGTATTCTTACAAAACATATAACATTCAACAAGGTTAACATTAAAAAACATACTAGAGAATATAAAATAACACATACTAGAAACAATGGTAGGGAGGAAAGGGTGCAAGAAATTGTCGAGGAATGGTCGGTAGGGCAAGCGCCTTGGCAGCTGATCTAAGATGTCCAACACCCGCTGCTCATAGATAGTCAGTTGAGTCCTCGGTATGAATTTGTACCGTACTGGCGCTTTCGTCCACTACAAAGAAAAATTGGGTTGTTCACCTTCAAACAACAAGGGCTTCCCAGCTTCTTCTATCACGACGTTCAAAAAGCCTCCCTTGAAATTTTATAATTGGTAGTGAACGGCTGAAAAGAGTGTTTGCTAGCTGACTTATCAACGAAACTCAGCTTACTAAGTCCTTCCCTAAAGTGTAGAAATGATGCAGGAACAACCCTAGGGTAGGGACAATAGACAGCTATCCGCATAGTACCCAGAATGCCTGCAATACATCCTAATTGTTGGGATGTAACTGGTAGGGAGCTGCATTCAAATTCCTCAACACTACCATGGTGAAGTCATCGAACGACAATCTCACATGCAAATCCGTGAAGAAGCACGCGTACATATAGAAGAAATTATTCTCAGATTCCTCTCGACCATGACAGACATGGTTTATGGGTGCACACTTACTAGTGGAAATAAGATTATTCTCGTAGCCTTCAATCAACAAATGTTGAACCTCAACAAATTTGGTCACCTCCTTTGTTCGAGTAAATCTTAAAAAGTATAGGGAGACCGAAGGCTCTGCCCACTCATATCTAGCATAGGGCGTGTGGTTGCGTCGAGCCCACTCCGCCTGCTCTCACTCATCTAAGGATGCCGAATTATCCTCGATGTTCCTAGGCTCTCACACCTCGGTGTTTCCCATTTCCAACACCTCGCACATCGAGGACTCTAACTCTCTAACCGACTGCTCAGTAGTCGAATCCTGGCCATTTACCCTAGTTGACTAGTGATCCTTGGAACTCTCAGACCCCAAAGAAGAAAAGGAAGATGAAAACTTACCAACAAGAAGCAAGAAAACTTAAGCAAGAAGAAGATTAAAGAGAAGTGAGCGAGTACATCTAAGGACCTACCACCCATATTTATAACACAAGCTGGGGAAACCAAATTGTCTCTACTAATGATGGTAACCACCTCATGATTAGGGGGACTTGTGTACTGGATAGGTACTAGACCCTTGCTAGCTCATCAACTTCCAACCATACGAGCCTTAAAAGGATACCTATCAGTCAGTACTTATCTCATAGTCGACAAGTACTCAGTCTAGTCATGGGCCCAATTACCATGAGCCTAAAACAGATCCTTGTAATAGACCCAACATGATCTCTGCTAAACTCGCTCAAATGATAAGGTGGTTTAGATCTACTAAAGATAATCAATTACTAAATCATATTATAAATACTCATTTAATCTAAGTAAAATAATCATCTAATCATGTTCATTATACTCTTACTAACTTGAATGTCATAATATAATCATAAGTATAACCCCCATTCGGTCCTACACAATCAAAGAATTTTAGAGTCACTTAGAGTACAAAAAACATCTTAAAATACTCTCCAACCTTGTAAGGACAACACATACCTTTACAATTGGATAATATAACTTACCTATATACATAATTTTAATAAAAAAATATTAATAATTATTCAAGTTTGCAAATACTTAGTAATTTCAATTTTAATATAAAATAAATAAAGTTAAGAAATAAATGCTCACTTTATGCCGTTAAAGTTCATAACATTATTAGTCAGTATTTTTTTAACATAAATAATTAATTTGTATCAATTTTTTGTTAAAAAGATATTTTCATAGGAAATTAAGAAATAACTAACATTAATTAATAAAAAATAATATTTTTAATAATTTTATTCATCTTGTTTTATTTGATTAAGATTATCTAATAATTTTATTAAAAATTTAAAATAAGTGTAAATTTAAATTTTGATATAAATAAATAAATTTAAGTTTTAAATTAAATAACCACTAAAAAAAATTCATATTTCCCATAAAATAAAGTTGTGAGTAATACTTAAAATTAGTGGGAAATAATTTTTTTTCCACAAACTTCCCACTGCCATAAATTTGTGGTTAAAGGATTAGTAGGAAATTATTATTTCCCACAAACAAATCCATAGGAAATTTTTCACAAACAATTAATGAAAAATTTTTCTACAAAACAAATTAATGAAAAAATTTTCTACAAACAAATCAATGGGAAATTCTCCCACAAATAAATCTATGGGAAATTTCCAGCAAACAAATCCATGGAAAATTTCTCACAAATAAATTAATGAAAAATTTCCTACAAACAAATCTATGGGAAATTTCCCACAAACAAATCCATAGGAAATTTTCACAAATACATGAGAAATTTCCCACAAAAAAATCTATGGGAAATTTCTCACAAACATACCATAGGAAATTTCCCACAAACAAATTCATGAAAAATTACCCGCAAGTAAATTCGTGAAAATTTTTTATAAATATTTTTTACGAAAAAATTTGTGAGAATATTTTTTTTCTATAATTCAAAATAATAACATATTTCTCAATATTTTTTTTTGTAATTCAAAATTATAACATATTTCTCAATATTTTTTATTGAATTTATTATAATTCAAATAATAAAACTTACTAAACATTAAAAATTAAAAACAAGACACACACCAATCATATTTAACATTTTTAATATAATATTCAACAAGTTTAACATTCAAGTAATTCAATATTTCACAAATTCAACTAAAATGTCAAATAATGCAATGAAAAATTCAATTTAAAACTATTGCAAAATGAAAAGGTTAAAGTGTATAAACTAAACTAAGCTATCTAATAATCATTATATTCAATTCCATCATTTTCAGTTTCTTGTTGATCCTTATCTTGTTATTGTTGTTGGTCATCTTGTTCATTCATTTGTTGTTGCTTTTGATTATCATCAACATGTTCTTGAAGTAATATCTTAGTTATTTATGCTACTTCAGAAGTAATATGTTATAAAAAAAAATTTCTCTATGTGCATCACATCTAAATTATGTCTCAACAAATTGTCTTTTCAATATGGAAGATCCCAAAAAATACTTTTTTTTGTCTAATTATGTCATTCTCTGTATCCATCTATTGTTGTCATTGATAAACCATATTCTGTAACTTTTGGCAAATTCATGACTTTATGCCAAACTTCTTCAGGTGTTAACCTAGGAGGTGGTCCATCCATTTCAACTCCCCCATTTTTAAAGACATTCTTATTCCTCCTAAATGCATGATCAATGGGCAAGTGCCTACGATGTGAGTTAAACCAAGAAGGTTTTTCCCCATTTTTTAAGGTAAATGCCTTTGTACTCTCCATACAATGCGGACATGCTAACTTTCCATTAGTCCCCCAACCAGACAACATGCCATAAGCAGGAAAGTCATTTGTAGTCCACATCAAGGATGCCCTTATCATAAAATTTTACTTCTTAGAAACATCATATGTCAAAATACCACTCTACAACTTTTTCAAATCATCAATCAAAGGTTGTAAATATATGTCAATACCAACCTTTAGATTTGATGGTCTCGGAATGAGACAACTCAAAAACATAAAAGGTTTAGTCATGCACATTTCTAGAGAAAGATTGTATGGTGTAAGAATGATTGGCCAACATGAATAAGGGGTGATGATTGAATGTATGGGTTAAATCCATCAGAACATAAACCAAGTCGCACATTGTGTGGCTCAGAGGAAAAAGCTGGATGTACCCGATCAAAGTGTTTCCAAGCTTCCCCATCAGATGGATGACATAACACACCTTAATTTCTTCTATTCTCATAATGCAATGCCATGTGTTTTGCTGTTTGCGTTGATGCAAACAACCTTTGTAATCTTGGAATTATAGGCAAATAGAACATTGCCTTAATCGGGACTGTATTTTTTTTGCTTGTTCTACTATTGTAGTCACAGTATCTTGGCTTATGACAAAATTTACATTCAATTAACCCTACATCTTCTTTTCCATATTCATTGTCATAATAAAACATACAACCATCCCTACAACAATCAATCCTCTTAACCTCAGATCCTAGTTTTGAAACTAATCTTTTGGCATCATAAAAACTTTTAGGCAAATGCTCCTTAATGGGTGTCACGTCTAATAATATTTTTTAAATGAATTCCAAACATGCATCAAGAACATTCTAATTGGACTTACATGTTGACAACCTCATGCATATGGATAATTTTGAATTGGATGCGCCTTCATACAAGGGTTTATTAGCATCTACCAAAAAATTATAAAATCTTTGAGTTTGTTCATTTGGAGACTCTTCCATATTACTAACATTGGGCACTTGACCTAATTCATGCTGTTTGAGAGCATCCTCTACCATCTCTTCCATTAACATAAATTGGTCACCTTGAGCAACATCTACATCATTTCTTGAAACATCCATATCATTGTTATCATCAAGTAAATCCAAATGTGACATTTCTTCACCATGATCAACTAAAATCCAATAATTAGGCTTAAAATCATTTTTGTACAAGTGAACTTTCACAACTCTATCCTCTAATATCTTAATACAATCACATTTCGCACATGGACATCTAATCCAACCTTCATCAATATAACAAAGTCGTTGACAAGCATGTTTTACAAAACTTCCACTACAAAAAACTTCTTCAAACCACCTCTATTATTAAAACACCTATCATACATCCAAGCACGATTTGAATGAGAATCCATATTCTGAATATTAAAAAAAATATGATATATCTCAAAATTCTTTCACACAAATAAATAATAGAATATTTTATTCTTTATTCAAATGAAAGACTACTAACCGGAGGTTGCAAGTAATAATATCTTGCGCTTCAAGTATATCCTACTCTGCACAAGGATGCATAAGTCATTAATAAATTAAAATACATTAGTACCACCATTGTTTATTCTCCTTCCACTCTATTTTTCTTCATCTACTTTCACACCATTCCAAGTCTTATCTCTTCTAGGTGGTTCAATACAACTATATTTCAACCCTTTATTTGTAAACAAAATAAAATAAAATTTCTATTATATAAAATAATTTCTATTATTTCCTTACAACTTTTACTATTATATTTGATAATAACAAATAAACCTTAATAATAAAGATAATAACGAGATAAAACGTTCAAAATTATATATATCCATGACTTCATATAGCAGTATATAGTATCCACTAACAAGATATAGTGACAAATTAGATGTTGAAGGGAGTTATAAGCTTGACCTAGGAAGACAACTAAACAAAATTTATTCATGAAAGAATTGTAATAGTTTTAATTTGAGTAAAATTGAAAATTGGATAATTAAATTAAATATCACTACTAATTAGATTTATATATTTGATTATAAAATTCAGATCCTATAAATCTAACCAAAACTCGCAATAAACTTTCTTTTTGTAGATAATAAAAATTAAAACAATATTTTATAAAAATTTAGAAGAAGAAATGTATGAATTGAACAGGACAACCAAGAACATAATTTTATCCTCACATTTCAGATATTCAAGGTGCTTGTATCCTTATTTGATGTATGTGTATGACGTGACTCATATATCCGTGCAAGTGTTTTAAACCTTATCATTTTTCTCTTCAGGGTAAACATTACTGGGTTTAACATTAGATGATCAACACCTAGTAGTTTGGGAATCATGGGAGTTATAACTAATCTTGTATTTGTATGTTCGATAATAAGCTTTAATCATTTCCAGAAGTCACGAGCAATACGTATGCATCATTTTACTAGTAAATTGTGAATTCGAAGATATTAATTTGAGAATTAGCTAACTTTTTATCCTTAATTCTTCTCCCACATCATCTTAACTTGAGAATTTGAATGCCTTTATTAGAACAATAGCTAAGATTGTTTCCAAGTTTCCTCTTTCCATTAAGTTACTTACTCATTTAAGGAAATAAATATGAAATAATACATTTTCTTCAATTCATAGCTCTCGAATAAAATCTTAAATAAATAATTAAAAATAGTTTCTTTACTATTTGAAGCAACAAAGAAGGGCAATTAATTAATGATTTCTCTAAATAATTTTGATATATAATTTAATTTCAACATGGACATGTTAAATAAAAAGAAATTCAACATGGACATGAAATAATGATAATTAATTAAAGGATTATAAGATTTATTAGACAACGTTTAATCTTGAAGGAAAGAAATGAAGGTGAAATTTTTTCATTTTAAGAACAATTGAAAAGATTCTTTTACGAAATATATTTTGATCAATGCAATTAAAATATGGTAAATTAATTATGTCTAATAATGCTCAAATTTAAATTAAGCTTGAAAAATTGCCCTAATTTGATATTGTATCATTTTTGAAACAAATCTTTACAAGTTTGTCTATGATGAAAATTTTTTTAAAGGTAATTTTGTTTTCATATATTTTGAAAATGGGAATTTTTGTTTCATAATTTAATTACTTTTTAAATTGTCGCATAATGAAAATTTGGAAGAAAAGTTAATCATAAGATTCCAAGAGTTCATTTTCTAATGCCAAAATTAAAGAATTGAAGTTATTAGGATTAAAATCAACTCTCTCCTTCTCTTTCCTCTCACATACCAACTCTCTCCCTCTCTTTCCTCTCAAGTGGTGTGTACAGAACAAAAGAATAGAGTCCAAAACCTCCAATTTTAGCTCATGGTGATGCTACTTAAACAATGGAAACAATGTACCTTAAACCATTACATATCATGACAATACAAGATTAACAAGAAATAAAGTGAAATTCCAATTTGAAACAAAAATGAAATTACAAAATGAAATTAGGTAACAATATAAATAACAAAACAAAAAATAATAACAAATCAAAAACTAAACCTAAATTACAAAAACGAGAAATGCAAAAAACGCAGAGATGAGAAATGTAGAGAAAATGAACCTGGTATGAACCACTTGGAAAAGAAAATTTCTCAAAGAGAAAGACACTGGAGTAAGAGAGTTAGTGTGAGAGAGCGGCCAAACAAACGAGGCAAAATTAAAATGGCCATGCGCTTTTGTGTGAGTGACAATTATAAAGGGAAAGAATAAAACATCACCAAATTTTATTTTTCCCATAAATTACATATGGTCAAATGAATTCTCATTTAGCAATTATTTTTGCCTCATGTGTTTCAGTATAATATCAAGAAATAAATAAGAGGTTTATTATTTTATCCAAAAAAAATCTTCACACCTCATATTATTGCTTTATATTTTATAGAATTGTATGAAAACGAGGAAATGATATAGAATAAAAATATCTGAGTCAATGAATTTATTTAAAATGTGTGAGGTGTGTTATTTTATTAATTGAAAAATATAATATAAAAGTTTTTAAATTTATGAGATTATTTTGTTATTAAAAATATAATTTTAAAAGCTAATTTTGTAATAAATAAAAAATTATTTTGTCATAAAATTATAATATTAAATATTAGATTAGATTTTTTAAATCATAAACTATATTACATCTTAATTTCTTGATAGCTTTCTTACATTCAACAACCTAATTATTCATTTATTTTATTTTATGAATATAAATGTATTTAGAATATTCTTAATTTGTCATGTATTTTTTCCCCACATATAGGAATTCAAACAAGGTGGATATTTATATAAATAATTGTAACATTCCTAATATATATATATATATATATATATATATATATATATTAGTGAAAAAATTAGATTTAAATTCGCACTTTTAAAATCGATTGTTTAATATACGATTTTAAAAATTAAGTGGTGGCAGTTTCGTAAATAATTACAATAGTTTTAAAATCAGTTGTTTAATATAGGATTTTAAAAATTAAGCGGTGACAATTTCGTAAATAATTATAATAATTTTAAAATCGGTTGTTTAATAATCGATTTTAAAAAATTAAGCGGTGATAATTTTATAAATAATTACAATAGTTTTAAAATCGGTTGTTTGATAATCAATTTTAAAAAATTAAGCGGTGGCAATTTCGTAAATAATTACAATAATTTTAAAATCGGTTGTTTAATAACCGATTTTAAAAGTTATGCAGTGGCAATTTTGTAAATATTTATAAAAGTTTTAAAATCGGTTGTTTAATATACGACTTTAAAAGTTTGCTCTCCCTCTCTTGTATGCTAATGTTTTCACTGTCTCAAACACTTTCATTCTTTGGAACAACACTTTCTCTTAAGCATTCAGCATCGTTCTCTCATCTAGGCTCCATCGTGCTTCCTTCAAACAACCCCAAAAATTCCCAATCTCCCTCTTTGCTTTCACTTCATCAATACGGTACTCTACACTCACTCTTTGTATTTTCAATTTTTTTCAATTCTCATTCATTCGTTCAAACCCTAAAATGTTGAAAACGACATGTGGAGGGAGTTCGCGAGTGACTATAGCAAGAAGACTCAATGGTATCGCGACGATGTCTCGTATTGGGATGTATTTTCGCATCTGTGTTTCTCTTTTTATCAGAAGACAAAAAAAAAAAATTGGATTTTCTTTTCTAGGGTCACATGCAATTAATATGATGTTGTAAAGTTTTTTTTTTTTTATTTTGTTTTCTGTTTTTATCGTTTGTGTGAGCAGGGTGTTAATACAACTGTGGATGGGGTATTGGGAAGGTTTCCAAATGTGAATGAGCCTGATATTAGTTGCAGTGAGGATTTCTTGAAGATTTTTCTATCTGAACATTCTCCTCCTGATAACGCCAGATGTGGCAATTCTAATGAAAAGTCAGATTTTTAAAATCGGTTTAAAAATAACCGATTTAAAAAATAGAAACTTTTAAAATCGGTTGTTTTCCGATTTTAAAAATCCTACCTTTTAAAATCGGCTGGATCAAAATTATCATAATAACTGATTTTAAAAGTAAAAAATAACCGATTTTAAAAGTAAAAAATAATCAATTTTAAAAGCTAATTGATATATATATATATATATATAAATATGCACTCTCTCACATAGTAAGCAAAGAAAGCTTTTAATATATTTTAATATATTATACTAATCTTTACTTGCATACAAAACATTGTACCAACAAACAACACTCAATAATATTATTATACATACATAATATTATATGACTATTAATCTTAATCTTATGTTTGTATTTATATAAATAACTTATCATCACAACAAATCAAATTTTTTATGATTTACATAATATATTTTTAGGTTTTTTATTTTTTTATTCACAATTTGTTTATATTTCCCATAAATAATATTAATAAAAAAAATTATATTATCAAGCTATTTATTTATTTTTCCATTGAATTAATATTAATGGGAAATAATATATTATTATCTATAAAAATAAATCTGTGAAAAAATATTCAATAGGTAATCAATATTTTTCCATAAAAATAAATGTGTGAGAAATATTTAATAGGTAATTAATTTTTTTTCATAAAAAAATATGTGAAAAATATTTAATGGTAATTATTTTTTTCCATAAATATAAATCTGTAGGAAATATTTAATGGGTAATTAATATTTTTTTCATAAAAAAAAATTGTGAGAAATATTCAATGGGATAGTTAATTTTTTTTCATAAAAAGAAATCTATGAAAAATATTCAATGATTAATTAATTTTTTCCAATAAAAAAATCTATGGGAAATATCCAATGGGTAATTAATTTTTTCCATAAAAAAAATTTATCAGAAATATTTAATAAGTAACTAATTTTTTTTCATAAAAATAAATATGTGAAAAATATTTCATAAATAAATCATTTTATTCTTGTAATGAACATATAAGGAGTTAAGTTGATATTTAATTGGTAACATATTAGATAGTTAAATACATATACAATGTTTACTTTATTATTTAGGTAAATAATTTATATTTAATAATAATATTTTATAGTCTTTTAAGATATTATTAGATGTTCATTAATTTTAATAGTTTAGTCTTTTATGTTGTTTTAGGATGATTATCCTTTTGTAATTAATTTTTTTTTATGCACATCAAACTGTTAGAAATATATTTTAGATGTTTTAAAAGATGTTTTTTTCTAAAAAAAAAAAAATAACTTTTCAAACAGTAATGTACTATAAGTTGAAAAATGCTAAAAGCCATTTAATATAATATTTGATGCGACTAAACTATGTAACATACCTAATATTATAGATATTCTAATTATCTAATTTCGTCCAAATATAAGTATAATTCTTATTAAGGTAATCCTGATTAAACTTGTTAAACTACAATACACTGAATTAAAATTCTTCCATTAAAATTCTTTCATGTACTACCATCTAGTTTATTCGATCACATAATAGCTTATTCTATTTCCTATTTTTATCAATTAATGACTCTTCTTATTTACTTCTATGTAATGCGCACGATCATGGAAAGAGTATACAAAGATACAAAAAAATATAAGCTAGTAAAAAAATTTCATGTTATCAATCAAACAATTAATTCAAACAACATCATTCATTTTGCAAATGTAAGAGCTTATCTAAGACTTTACACATATAAACACAACCAAAATTCAGACTAACGACTTCTGAAAGATTATATGAATTTCAAACATCTAAGATTAACACTTGAGGTATATTCAAGGATCAAGGGTCTTCCCAATGACTTACTTTCTGAGTCTTTTTCACCCCAATGTCATCTCAAATCACCTCACAACTAATATATTGTGTTAGGGTATTTTCATCTATTGTCCTTCTAGAATCATTAGTGAGCCTCCATCGACCTTTATTACATGATATTCTATTCTACATGACTTGGAACATCATTAAGGTTTGAATAACCTATAGATAACCATAAATTTATACACACTCATTACCAATATTCAACCAGTTCATAGTTCTACAACAAAAACCTCATTTCACTATGAGTAACACAAACGTCAATGTCATTTAATTACATCATACATAATTCTACAAAAATCACATGAAAATATATCATTTTCCTTCATTTCAAATCAATCCAACAAAGCATTTAGCTGCAAGGACAATCCACTCAACGAAACCCAAATCCGCTTAGCGGATTTGGATCCGAGAGCATCCTTGCACTTAGGGGAAAATTCGCTCAGTGCAAGTCCCTTGCGTTCAACAAATGATCCACTTAGCATAGGGTCCTTTGCTCAGCGGATTTTGAACCCGAGAGCTCTTGGAACAAATCCGCTCAACGCAAGATTCCTATGCTCTATGGATTATGTAGAACAAGGGTTCTGCAAAACTGCAAATACGCGTTTTTAGCACTCAATCAAGCATACTTGTTTCTTAACTTAGGGAGAATTAAGTATTTTTCTAGGAATAACTTGGTGTACTCGTTTAAGTTAGAGGTAGTTAAACTTGTTGTAATCATTTGTTATTAGTGGAACCTATCAAGATTATTTGAGGAAGAACATGATATAAATCATTAGAGTGAACTTGTATAAAAACAAGTGTTCATTTTTTTATTACATGCTGTTAAAGATCCCACATTGCTTAGTGATATGGCCAAATTAATGTATATAAGTGGGGGCAAACCTTACCTCATAAGCCGGTTTTATGAGGTTGAGTTAGGCTCAAAGCCCACTTTTGTTACACGCTTACTCAGTTCCTTTTATCTTAACTTCTTTGCAAAATCCTATAAGAATCATACGCTCCATATACATACAATCTAATCTTGTATTGGATCGTCTAATTACTTATTTTGAAACAGTTTGTGAAAATTTTAGAATTCTATTCAAACCTATCCTTCCCTCCCTCTTTTTCTAGAGTTTCTTTTACTTTATTTGGTATTTGAAAATTTAATAAGTGAAGGATATACAAGAATATGATCTCTCTTTTTCTAACCATAGATGTTAACTAGAAAATTTACTGTTTTTATGTACAAACTACAATTTCGTGCACAAAGATTTTTATTTATATAATTGATTCATTGTTTGATGCAAGCATAAATTGTACTTTTGTAAGCATCTTTGAAAAGCTAGTTGTTGTGAGCTTGTGTAGGCATGACATGATGTTTTTTATGACTTAGTTAGTGTTTTTCAAACACATATAACACATGAGTTACTAACAAGTCCAAGTTTTACTTCTTCTTATCTTTTACATAGATATCTTTTTTGGTAGACGGTTTGATGAGTGCTTGAATTTTCTTATTTAGTAGATGTTCTAATAAACCTTATAATCACATTTTATTGGTCTTTTATACATCTTGTGATTCCATATTAAAGCATTAATCCATAATATTTAACTTAATTTGTTATCAACAAAACTTAAAGGTATAATTTATCTAGTCGATAAATAAAAGACTGATGACTTAAATCATCTAGATTTATGACACTATAAATGATATACCTAAGATGAAATATTTAGACTATATTTTCCATTTTGCATGTCTTTTTATGAGTAACTTATGAAATATTATTGCTTTTATATATATATATATATATATATATATATATAAATAAATATATATATATATATATATTGTAAAACAAAAAACAAAAAATATGTCTATTTTACATTTATAACAAAATAATAATTTATCAATACCTTATTAATAATTTTAAAATATTATAAAACATGAAATATCCAAACACATAAAATATTTACTTTACATAGGTTTATTACTTGAAAACAAAATATCTTTACAAAGAACATAATAGAACAAAAGTTGTAGAATTTATTCATTAGTACAAAATCAATTTTTTTTCTTTTAGAAAAACTTGAAATTACTATTTAGCTTTTACTTGCATTGTTATTTGCTCACGTGTCAAGACATAATCATCGCAATATCAATAAAATAAAAAACACGGCTTATGAGGTGAGGTTTGCTCCCACTTATATACATTAATTTGGCCATATCACTAAGCAATGTGGGATCTTTAACACACCCCTCCACATCGAGATTACATTAGCTCGAACGTAGGACTGGACAGACAAATAGGACAATTGTGCCAAGACAATTGTAGGACGACATATGTGGGTGAGGGGTGGTGTGATAAGCCCAACAACTTTGTTAGGATAGGCTCTGATACCATAATAGAAGTGGGTTTTGAGCCTAACTCAACCTCATAAAACCGGCTTATGAGATGAGGTTTGCTCCCACTTATATACATTAATTTGGTCATATCACTAAGTAATGTGGGATCTTTAACAGCTAATGTAAACAAAACCAATTAAAACAGTAATAATTTATATAATCCACATTCTCATCCTCTCAATCATATATTCAAGAAAAGTCAAGTACTTAAATAATCATAATAAAACAATTAAGTCACATGCACTCATCACACACATTCTTTCACATGAACCTAAAATATTAGACAAACTTTTCATCATAATAAACCTCAAGATTGCACTTCTATCCTCATTGTGGCAATCACATGTCAGGATGATTCTCACACACACCTATCAAAGAAATGATGACTCCTCTCACCCAATGATAAGTGCAGTTGAAATCTTCATCGACTTCCATCACATGATACCCTTGTCTATTAGCATATCATTGAAGTTTGGATATCTCGTTCAAAGATATCTAGAATTTCATATATACATTAAGGCTATACCAAATAGTATCCTATAGTAACTATTTGACTCACACAAAAACAATACATAATCATTCATACAATCTAGTCTCACAAACACATAATCCAATCACAGTCCCTCACAATCTCAGACACACACTTTCATCTCAAGCACACAATCATCTCATCTCATTGACATCGCTGTCATCTCAATCTCATTGGCACCATTGTCATCATAAATTCATTGACACTATTTTTATCAAAATTCATTGTGACCTCAGTCACAACTTATAATTATAATTCACATCACTATCACAATTCTCATTCCACAATCCAATTCCAATCATAATAAATCATCAAATCTCACATCACATAACTCAACAGTTTAACTATATAACAAATATCTTATCATATTTCACAACTACATACTCTTTTAATACAAATTAGAACATGAATAATTATTCAGAACTAATAAAGTTTCGCTCAAGTAAACATAGTTTCGAAAGCAATTCACCTATCTTGGTAGCACGATCTTTAATCATTAAAAATTTCATATCTTAAGTTTTACACATTATTTTTATGTGAAACAAAAAGCATTGGTTAGTTAACATCTAAGGATAAAAATTTTATGAAGGACACTTTTCCAAATTTGTAACAAAAAATTCCAAAACGAGTTCGTAATTTCATAGAAAGTTAATTTCTTGATAGCTCGACCTTTAATTATAAAAGAAATTGTATCTTGAATTATACATATCATTTTTACGTGAAATAAAAGTCATGAGTTAGATAGTATCTAGGGCTACAACTTCTATAAAGATCACTTTTCGAAATTAGAAATAAAAACAAGCTAAAATAGGATTTCAATACTAGAGCGAAACTTAATTCACATTTTCCCATCTAATAATCGTATAATTCTCATCAATTTAATGTAAAAACACATCAACACACATAATCATTTAATCAATCATTAATAATTTTCCTTAATTAACTTTCCTTACCTTTAATCCAAGCCTTAATCTTCAAATTCCAATATGATTCCTAGGGTCCTACTAGATTCTACAAAATCTCAATTGTTACATTTCGTTTCTTATGTTAAAATTAATTTCTTGATGATTTCAGATTTTCAATTGGATGAGGTACAGTTAAGAACCATTTGGATATTTGAGAGGGGTTTGGAAGAAATTTAGAGAGAGTTTAGAGAGTTAGGATTTTCTAAAAAACAATAATAAAAAATGAAAGAATTAAAAAAAATTAAATTACTTATTATATGTCCCTTACCTAAGTAAGTCGTCTAAAATTTAGACAATACCAAAATCTTATATACAGAGAGAATTTACTCTTTATTGCCCTCCTCCATTTTCTTATAATCTAATGATTAAGATAAGATATTATATTATATCATTAAATAAAAATGAAAAATAAAATAAAAAAATAAGTTTTTTATTCCTCTTCTTATATATATACTTGAATTTATAAACTTTGTCGTATTATAAAAGCTAATTTAAGTTGTATATAACTTACAAATTGTTTGCATTTTTTCTTTTTTCTTTTTTTCTTTTTAAATACGTATGTAGCATAAATAAATATGTATTTTTAAAAAATAGAAAAAGTATATAAACGAGAGAGTTTTAAAACTATAGCGAAGTACTTAGATGTTAACATATGTCTTAAAATGAAAGAATATTAGGTTAATGAACATTCTAAGTCAGTACTTGAAATTAACTTATTTTTAGTGGAGATTAGTGCCTAAAATTTAACAATTTTATTGATTACTAGTTTTTATAAGAGAATTTAGTTGATATTTTAGTTTGTCTTCTCGTTCTATCACAATTTTTTTTATTGAGAAAGAAACAAATTAAGACTATGCTTAATGCATACAAGTTTAGTACTGAAATATAATTAATATATTAGGTTAAAATATTTAAATGATAGTTACTAAAAAAAATATATTTATAAATACGATAAGGTACCTTACGAGTATTACATTTATAATCTTCAGATTTTATAAATTATTATGAATTTTAATATATTCTTACATTATTTATAATTTTATATAAATAGTTATATATAGTAATATATGTCAGAAAATTACATAATGATTGGTAATATCATTTTTAATTTTATATAATTTTTATTTTAAAATATTATTTTGGTAAATATGAAAATTTTTAAAATATAGTAATAATAGAATTAATTTAAGTTAACTTTTTAATTAATTTTTCGTTCTAAAATATATGTTTTCATCATAAAGAAAATAGGAGAATAACATTAACTAAAAAATAAATATATATTACTCAAATTATCATTTATATTATACACCATATATATATATATATATATATATATATATATATATATACTTTATTAATTCGCAATACTTTAATCATAAATATCATTTTAATTATAAATATCTTAATTAATGTAAAGATGGTATGACTAAAGTCAAATCCAAAATGATTTTGCTGGAATAAAGAAAAAGTAATCCGGTCAAAGGTGAAACTGAAAATACTTTAAGATTAAGTTTGAAATTATGAGATTATTGAAAATATTTTGTACAAATATCAAGTTAAAATTGCTCTAGTTTGAGATAAAATATTAGTTAAATTACTTTTATTGAACTCAAGTTAAAATTACAATATGATATTTTTTTATTTTAAAAAAATTTTATTTTTATTTTTTAAGTAAAGCATTAACCTAGATGACTAATTAATTAGTTGGAAAGATGATATTTAAATTTTTTTTTAATATTTCCAAAAATATTTTTAAAAGTCATTCTTATAAAAGATGGGATAAATGTTTTTATTTATTTATTTATTTAGTTTAATGAGAGAAAATAAGGGATAGAAAATAAATGAAAAATGAGATTATTTAATTTAATGAAAGTTGGTACTAATTTTTTTTGGTGTAATGTAAAATTTGCTATTAGGTATTATTATTTTTTAAATGTAAACATTTGACGTGGAAAATTAAAAAATATTAATAGAGAAAATTAAAAAATATGGTATTTAAAAATTAAAGAATATTATTTATTATTTCAAATTTAATAAATATTTAAAAGAATAATTAAAATAAAACTCATTAAATATAAAATATAAATTAATTTAAATATGTTGTTTCATGACCAATATAATTAATATGTCATTCCACATTGTGTATAATTTTTTCTTATGACTCAACATATGTATTTGTATAAACAATAACCTATTTTCAATAATTAAACTACATTCTTTATATATCTTTCTTATTATCTTGGTACAACCAAGTTTGATAAAAAAATGTTTAGTAAATCATAATTAAGTAATTCTATTTTTTTATATGTAATCAATTTATGTCCCTAAAATTCAAGTTTATTAAAGCGAACCAATTATCAGGTTTGAATTTGATTTTCACTTTGTGTACCTTCAAACAAAAGTAAAAAAACCTTAATCAACTTTGAATAATAATAGTCTCCTCATCCAACATATTGTTCTAGTCCCTAAAATGATCTCTACTCATTGAAATGAAACCCAACATAACAAAAAAAAAAAAAAAAAGAGTAAAATCCATAATTTTAGGGTGGATAATAAGAGGAAAGAAAAAACTCTTATATATTTTATCATTTGGAATTTTATACTAAAATAACGATTATGATCAAATATATGTTCTAAATTAGGAATGTCAAAACTAGGCATTTAGTCAAGTTGAGAAGATATTTTTCTCTTCTTCTTTTTCCCAACTTTTCTCTTTTACTCTTTAATGAACTAGTCATTTAAGATCATTTGAAAATCATATATACAATTATATTTAAATTAATATACTTAACTAAAATACATAAGTTATATAGTACAAAGTTAATCCAACATCGGAGTAATTAATAACAAAATATTGTACAATCAAAAGTAGCTCTAATATATAGTCAAATGAATGAACCGCTTAGAGCTCGTATGAGAGTTGGTTTAACTATCCTAATTATGACGAAATATTTTCTAAATGTGATGTATTTCTATTTATTGACAATATCTTCTGCTTCATCCAAGCAAGATCTGAAATATATGTTTTATTATGTCAAATACCCTCTATATGGGTTATCAATCCACTCTTAGTACTGAAATGGGTTCAAGTTTTACTTTAGATATATATAGTTAAATACAATAAATTTAGGGAAAAAAAACAAACAACATTCACTTAACCTAACCTGTACATTTTAAAAATATATTTAACATATATAACCATTAAGTACTTATCAAAACCTACTTTCTGTCATAAGTATTAATAAAATGGTTCAGGAAAATAAAGTCACATGCCAAAAATTCTTCACATTTGTGATGAATTATTGAATAGGTTATCATAGCATTATAAGGTCAACTACTCATCTTGCAAATTTAGTTTAACTAACATTTTTCAAATATTAAACTCCAAATATTGCACAACTAAGGTATTTTCAATTGTCCCACCTATTCATACATTAATTTATTGCATTTTTCAATTTTAATTACTTAAGGCTCTAATTATATTATCGTATTGGCACTTAGCCCTTTATGATAATTTTTCAAATAACATATTTTATGCATCCAAATCATCAAAATCTTTTTCTAATCCTACTATAAACTTTTTAAATTGAGAATATATTACATCAACCATAAGTGTTTTCCTTTTGGTGCCCCTTGATGAAGAGGTGCCTTGATGATGAGGTGCCTTGAGATGGGACAGATTAAGTTGGACCTGGATTATATGAGTCAATTTGTTGAAGAGATCGAAGAATATAATCAAATATGGGAATATATGGGTCATCACATGTGACTTCTTCAACATCATCATTTAAGTCAATTACAAAATTTTTCTAAATGTTTCTTTGATGCCCTTGCCTAGTTATTCCACCCATGTGTTTAGTGGCACCATTAACACCTCAAAGTTCTAAAAGATCATAATGTTTTACTTATCATGTCCTTTATCTTGCTACAGATGGTTTAACCTTTAAGACCAAAAGAAAATAATTTTAATGAATAATTGTCCTCGATAAAAACTCTAAAAGCAGCATCATAAGTTGTACTAATACAAACCTTTATAAGACCTACCTAAACTTCATCTTCAACTTAAAAACATTTAGTGACTTCACTCTAAACAAAATCATTAAAATTGCTAAACAAGTCATACATATCACGTCATCTATCCTTTAAGACTTTTTATCTTTTCTTTATGTTATATTTTGTATTTTTGTCAATCTAAAATTTCTTAAATTTTCTAAAACATTTGTATAAGCATTTGTGGATCCCCTACTTAATTACTTTTATTAACATAGACCTTTTTCCTTATTCATTTTTCAACCTAAGAATAATATATATAAATAAAATAATATTTTATATAAATGAATAAACATATACTTAATTTGAAAGTGCTCCAAATATTAATTCAACATATATTTATAAAGAAACAGGTATTCATCATTAGCAAGTAAAATATGGTCAAACATTACAAGTACTCATAGTTAATCATGATAATCATTCTATATTTGATTTACCATCATATTCCTTAAATTTGTCTCTTCTCTATAATCATCCCCACGTACTTGAGTTACAAATCTATCTACATGGTCCATCAATTTTGGACCAATTTCTACTATAAATATTTAATCATTATCCACACACATAAAAAAATTGTTCAGTATGCAACATTCATGAAATATATTTCTCATAGTTTCTAATGAATAATATGGTTTTATGCCACTAGCTAGGAAATAATATTTTAAAGGTTCTCTTGATCATATTTTTAAAGGAATAGTATTAGTGATTAAACAACTCTTGTGAAGTTTGTGATAATCTTTGTGAATACTCTTTCAAGTGGTATCTTAGGTCGTGGTAAGGACTAATAGTACTACTACCTTTTAACATGAAACACACATCACCAAAATAATATTTTTCCTACACACAACTATGCACATGTACTTAGACCAAAAAATGTTGTATGTAGATATCAATAAATATCACTCATTAAAATAAACTAATCTTGTGGTATCGTAATTGGGTTTGTCCTCCCTACCAAGTGGACTTTTCAATATTATAGACTTTGACATTGTTCTTTCTCACCCAACAAGGACATGTGTGAATTTCATATCAAAATTACAAGTTGCAAACACATTTTATGTAGAGTAAGTGTGGGGCATCCACCCTAGACAACCAATTGAACTATATCATAAACAATTGATTAAATATGAATGTCATATCAAATAAACAAGATAAAAGCATACAAATTACCTTGAAATATAGATAAAATCTACCATTGCTATATATTTTGTGGATACACTTCCTTACCTAATGGTTGAACTAAAAATTAATCCTCTAATATAATTATCGTGCTCAATATATTGTGGAAATGACATTTAACTTTCTCTCCAAATCGATGAAAAAAGAAAGATAGAAATTGGTTTTTTACATTATGTCTTATTATGTGAAAAATTTTTGCAACTTGTTCTTCTATAGTCGACCATATATTATCCTTCACCATACTTGTCCCTCTTAACTAGTGACATAATTGAATAAATATCACAGGTCACAAGCAAATTATATCAAGACACCACTCAATATGAATTAGATACATCATCAACTTACCTTGGTGTCATTCCTTCTCAATACCAAAATCTCTAATATTATTATTTGTATTAGTCAAAATATACTTAACAGATTTAATCCATAGACAATAAAACACAATATAATATAATAATAGATGCAAGTTGTATATGCATTTACAACTTTTATCCAACATGTAGTAATAATTAATTGTCCAAACCAATAACAATCTATTTTCTCTTCTTTTATAGTATGATCAAATTTTTATCCATCTAACATTCTTAAAAAAAACAAATATTGTAGAGACAAAAACAATACTTTAGTGAATATATATTTTACTACAACTATAATTATTTAATATCATTCAAAATAATATATATATATAAACTATAAATAAATAATTATTTTAAGCATAATAAATTTAGTATTTTTTAATACAAATATTATAATTGTGGTTACAAAATAAAAATAAATAAATTTAAATTTAATTTTTCATGTAACATATAACAATTTTTTTCATAATACATATATACATTTTTTTTATAGAAATAGAATTTATATTTAAGAAATTATCTCCTTATTTCTGATAATTTTAATATAAAAATGGTAAAACTTAACGATTATTAGAGATGTTAAAAAAAAGTTAACAAGGTCTGAATTAGAGTGATTTATGTTTGACCTCTAACCATTTTTTATTTTTTACGGATAATTTTTTTATGTCTTAAGACATTGTTAGTTTCAAATAAATGAAATAAATTATGGAACTTATAGAAAATTCATTTCAAACGAGATGAATTGAATTCAAATATAAATAAATCCATTTTTTAAATTAAAAGACAAACGGATACGTTAGAATAAATCCAATGACAAACGAATACGTTATTCTAATTTTTGTAAGAATAATAGTTATGTTATAAAAAAAACTAATTATCTCAGAAAAAAATTGTTATTAAATATAAAGATATATTTGTTACTTAATATTTATTATTTAATCATAAATATATAAAATTAGTATATTTTAGAAAAAATTGAAGATAAGTACATAAATTTATATTAATAATGATACAAATATATTAATTAATAATAACTTATATTTTATGACTTATAGATAATTAATATTGAAAATATATAATAAATTATATTAATTTCAATATATATAGTATCTAATTAGATTATTTTTAAAAAAAATAAAGATTATTACAAGTAATCCATTATAATCTTAATTAATTAATATTTATTTCATTAATCTTAAAATCGATGATAATCATGTCTATAATCGATTTATACATTATGATGAAATAAAATTGATTATACCAATATATATAATTAATTATAATTTTATTATAAAGGATAATAAATTGATTACCTTATTACATAAGATAATCAATTATGTCTATTGTTATAATTGATTATGAAGCCTAAAATATTTTATATTTGGTTGTTTGTCATTATTTATTTCTTTAAGATTGTAAAATGTATTTATATATTATAGAAACTTGCAATAACCAATAAAACATACAATGTATCCAAACAATCATGAAATGTATTATGATATGATAACATAAAAATAAGAAAAGAAAAGACATATAAAAGAGAATAAAAAGAATATGGTTTCTAATAATAACAAAATGGGAAAACCTAAAAGATATAAGACATAATAAAAATATAAATATGAAAATAGTATAAAGATTAAACTATCCTTAACTAATAAATATATATTATTATCTAATATTTTTCCTCAAACTCAAGATACATTTGCATGAAATATCGAGAGCTTATTAGTTAAAAAATGAAATCACTTAACAAAATGAGGTTTTGTAAATAAATTAACAATTTATATAGAAAAAAGAAAAAATGAAAGACATGTAATAATTTCATATTGAAAATGATGTTGGGTGAAATCACAATCAATTTAATATGCTTCGTGTACTTAGGAAAGGATATTTAACTTCAGTAAAAAAATAAGAAATAATATTTTGTTTCTTACTCTTCCTAAAGATAAAAAAAGTCTCCTAGAAAAATGAAAAAAAATCTGTAGTAAATTTGTTATCATTAAGGTCATCAACCTAATAAGTAGACAACTCTAGTGAAGATGATAAGGGAAAGAGAAGAATATGAAACTAAGTACCACGGAAATATCTAAAAATGCATAGAATAATTGTCCAATGCACTATGGTAGGAGAAATAACAAACTAACTCAAAACATGCACATCATAACAATAATACAATACATAGTGGTATTAGGTAGAGAGACACCATCATAAGTAGTATATTTCAATGTGAGTATCTAGTGATTATCAAGTTGTCAACATATAAAGAGAATAATATGATCATCAAAAGTAATCTTTAAAAAGAAAATAGAATCATAATCACTAGAGAAAAATCCAAGAGATGCAATAAATGTGGAGAACTTCTCAAACAAAGCCTAGAGAACTAGACTATGAAAAACACAGGGAAGAGGTATCATGTAGATTTTCTCTCTTAGATCATCATTTAACAATAATTTTTAACATTCATTTGAAAAATATCCCACTAACGAATAATGGCAACAATAATAGGAGTACAAATGGTAGTCATCTTAAAAATTAGACAATGGTTTTTGCATAATCAAAACCATATTCTTAAGAGAATCCTTTAGTGACTAAACAAGTCTTGCAACATTCAACAAACTCACATGACTTTGTTTTAATCTTATAGGTCCACCGAGAGCCAATGACTTGTTTTCTTGGAGGAAGAGATATCATATCCGAAGTAGTTGTTTATATAAATAGAAAGTTTCTCTTGCATAACCCAATTGCCAAAGTGGATCAATAATAACATTTTGATAAAAAAAAAAGGACTTAGACAAACTATGAATTATGGTTAAGAAAGAAGCAAAGGAAGAAGAATGAAAAGAATAAAAAAGATATGGTGATTGATTGGACTTACAAACATGTGAAGGATAACGAGGAGGTGAAGGATCAACAATCACAAGAGGTCTTTGGGAAACCATGGAGACATCTTGAGCTATAGTCATACCAGTATCATCCCTACTATTCTCAATTTTAAGATTATTTATAGCATTATTATCATCTTTGAAAAAATATTCAATACAAATGAGATCAAACCTTGTAGGGTTGTGGGAATCAAAAGAAAGTGAATAGAATGAAATATGTTCAAGGAAAAAAAAACATGATGAGAAGCACAGAATTTGTGGTTGATAGGATCATAACAATAATAACCATTTTAACCATTCTCATAACCAAGAAAAACACATATGACAGAATAAGAGGACCATTTACTAAAGCAAGTAGATTTCAAGGACGAGTAATTAGGAACATAACTATATAACTTTTGAAAAGGAGACATACTTGAGATACATGGATAGTAGTAAAAGTAGTTTCATCCTAAAATTTACTAGGAATTGAAGTAGACAATAGAAGAGAACAAGTAGTTTCGAGAATGTGACAATGTTTTCTTTTAGTAGCTCCATTCAATTAAGGAGTATCAATAATGAAGAGTATCATAAGTGACAAGTAATTCACAAAAATTATTAGAAGTGTACTCATTATCCAAATCACATTGAAAATACTTAATAACAACATTATCTTGAGTTTTAGGTAAAGCATGAAATATAAGATATACATAGAAAAAGTTAGAACAATTTTTCATAAGATAAACCCAATAATAATGATTATAATCATCAATAAATAAGACATAATATCGGGATCCACCTCTGATACCTATGATGGACCCTATACATTAGACTAAACTAAGTCAAAAGGTTCATGAGAGGTAGAAACACTCTTGTAAAAGGTAAAATAGTTATTTAACAAGTTTACAACCATAATTAGAAATGTCACTAGTTTGTATCTTGCCAAAAATTTTAGTGGAGACCAAGTAGTTTAACCAAAAGGAAGAAACATTTCCAAGGCGAGAATGTCATAATAAAGACTAGATGATGTTAAATTCAAATTGAAAGTTGATAAATCAACAGTGTAGGCTACAACAGTTGGAACCTTCAACTTATCTAACATATAAAGTCCTCCCTATTTATAGCTTGTCCTAATCAGCCTTTTGGAATGAGGATCTTACACCTAACAATTAGTGAAAAAAAACGAAATAGAGTAACTAGAGTCACATAATTGACAAAAAATGACAAGATTCAAAGTAAGATGAGGAATATAGTAAACATCTAAAAAGTATATGTAGAGACAGATCAATACCTACTAATGACATTGAAGAGCCATCAATAGTCATAATAAAAATAGTTGGAATTGAGTTTAAAGATATAAAAGACTTAGGATCATATGACATATAATGTGAGACATCAAAATAAGGATTTATAAGGAAGATAACATACTTAGCGAATTAAACATCCTTTAAAGATGAGATATACATGACATTTAATTGAGTAACAATAAATTATCAAGATTAACTACTTAAAAAGTGATACTGAAAGTTGATGAATGTCCAATAAGATAAGTAATAATAACATATAAAGATAAATATTTAGAGTGTTTCAAATTTGATCGAATCATAATACCAAATCGCATAACGAAACAAAATAAGACAAAAAAACTAGGTCAAAATATAAATAAAGTCATCAAAGATTATATTATTGCAATATTTTATAATTATGAACCAAACTCTAAATATGATGATAATATAAAAATAAAAAATATAAAAAAATCTAATAATAATAAAATAAATAAACCTATAAAATATAATAAAAATATAAATATGATAATAACCTAAAAATTAAACTATTCTTAAATAATAAATATATAATATTAATTGCTAAACATCAATCTCCACACTTCCTAGCTCTAATAAGTTAGATAAAAATGAAATGAGTCACTACAAAAAAGAAAGCCAAATATATAAATCGGTAGAGCTCAAAGTGGTTCACATATGGTGTTACTTATTTCAAAATTATTTCACATGTCAACTTACACAATTAATAATAAAAAAACCAATACATACTCTACATGTCCTGTAATAGCCTATGTTAAAGGAAACCATTTTAATATCTTAATCACTTCCATAGTGTTTTTTATCACCTAAACTTTCTTCTTAAATCACTTAAACACTAAACTAAACTCCCTAATTTCATTCAAATCATTTTTAAAAAATTAGATAGTAAATTTTAGATAACAAACATAACTTAAAACCATTATGGTATTACTATCACTTCATTTTAACTATAATTAGTAGAAAGAAATCAAAGATTTTTTTTTTCAAATTATAAAATTTTTAAAAATGGTTAATTTTAAATTTAAAGAATACAAATCTATTTTTTTCTTTTAAATTTTTTATAAGTTTATATAATCCTTATTCATTTTTTTATTATAATGTGAATATTAAATATATGTTTATATTTTTAAATATTAAATATTTCATCTTTTATTTAATACATTCTTCCTATAGAATAAAAGAAAAAGGAATTAATGAAAAAAATATCATAATTCGGTTCACTAATAAACTATAATTAGTTAAAAATTAATTTTATCCTAAACTTGATCTTGTCATTCGACCTGCCATTAATTTTCTACAGTTGGACTAAAGTCTATGAATTTGGAGAAGGCCATTATCATGTAAATTACTGTTATAAAACTTGAAGAGTAAAACAAAAATTTAATATATTTTTAGTTTTTTATTTTATTTTTAATTCCTAGTCAATTTTGTAACGTTCTTAGTTTCTAAACTTCTTTTTATTTATTAGCACTTTTTTTATAAAATAATAATTAATTAATGATCTAATAAGATACCTGACAATCTAGGAACTTGTCATTTCACTTTAACAATTATTCATGTACATTTTTTATAAATTGTCTTTTTAATTTTTTTGTCTATCCATACAAGTAGATAAGACAAACCAAAATTTTACTTAGAGATTAAAACAAAAATTGAAAAAATTTAGAAGTAGAAAAGATCATGGAAAGATTGTATAAACCAATTTTGTTGGTTTCTATGGTAATTATTATAAAAATGTAATCTATCCTCAAATTAAGAAAAAATTAAATAAATATTTAGGATTTTAAAATATTCTTTAATTTTAACTATTTATTGTCACTTTAGGTTTAAAAATATATTAATGTTATTACTTAAGTTATAGGAATTTTTTAATTCCAGACTAAAATAATTAATAAATCATATTTTTAGTTTTTTAAGTTTTCCTACTTTTCAATAACTGATATTAATTTCAGACTAACCGGACTAATTTGGGAAGGATAATTTTTTAAGAATTTAAATGATATTCTATTGAAAATCATATCACATTTTATATAAATTATTTTAATAGAAAATATAATGATTAAATTCTTATTTATATGTTATATATAAATATATATATATATATATTATCATTTTTTAATACTTTTTAAAATTAAATAAAAGTCAAAATTATTAATTCTATATTAATTAAGAAAGTGAACTAACAACATTTAATTTTAATAATATCAATTTAAAATATTTTGTTTCTTAAAGCTCATTTCATTAAAACTACTTTAAAAATGTTTGATTTCATATAATATATATAAAAAATCATTAAAAATGAAAAATAATTAAATTATAAGTGTATTTTATGAATGACATAATTAAATATAAAAAAAATACTTATTTTTTTATATTTGACTAAATTTTTAAATAATTCAGAGTAACATTAAATAAAAAATAAAATAATAAATATTTTTAAAGAATAAACTCATTCAGTTCTTATATTAAAAAGGTAAAAAAAGTAAAAAAAAATATTATTACAAGATATGATTTATAGTCATGATAACAAGTAACAAAATACATATGTTGAGAAATTAAAAAAAAAATTAAAAATACTTTGGTTATAAATAGTTAACCTACTTTTATATAATTTAATATATTTCATTTTTAAGTTTAACCGTTATTCTTTGAACAAAACCTTGACTTATTCTACAAACATAAAAATTTGACTAAATTTAAGGTTTTCATTTTAATAAATCACTTTTACAATGAATAAAAATATTTTTTATAGAAATTAAAATAAATTATTTTCAAATATAAAAACAAGAAAATAAAATTCATATAATTTCAAAACCTAAATAAGTAAATAAATCTATGTTTTCCCCCAATAATAATTTTCCTTCAAAATCTTTCACCTCAATTTTTATTATATATGCGATTTTTATTATCTTTATTAAATATTATCAGATTAAATAATAAAGATTAAAACAATGTTTATTGGAATTAAAATGAATAACTTTTAAATCTACAGTAAATTGAGTAATTAAACTGAAGTAATTACAAGAAGTAAATTGAGAAATCTAGAGTAAAGATAAAATTTATATAATTACAAGAAATTAAAATTTTTTTTTATATGAAATATAAATTTGGTTAAACAAAGCTTGCACCCAATTTGCAAAAGGTATTGGCGTTTGTGAGAAAAAGGGTGAAAAAGAGAGAAAGTGTTGTTGTTCTTAGGGATGGAAAAGGTTGAAACTTGTTTTGTAGTTCTGAATATCCGTGAAAGAAGTGTAAGTGTGCATGGGACCCGTGTGCAATCAGAGGAGAGAGAAAATAAATCAATAACAAAATAGAAAAGAAAGTTAGAAGACTTCAACATCACGACACTGTGACATAGTAAAAGACAGCTAGCAATGAACGCGGAGCATCACCTAACGTTGTTTCTTGCCCATCACTTTTTTTTCTTATTTCTTCTTCTTTTTTTTATTTATGTTTCAATTTCATAGTTCTTACCACTCTTTTAAGCCTTCTTCACTCACCTCTCTCTCCTTTCAAAACCTTCCTCTCTCTTCTCTTACACATACTAGTGTAGTGTTTTCTGCAATGGAGATTGGTTTTTAAGGTTGTTGTTGTTCTTCTGAGTTTCCTCTGTTGTTCATTTCTCTGTTTTTCTGAATTTTGTTGAAGACGTTCTTCTATTCTCTTCAGGTTTGTTTATCCTCTTTTTCATTTGGTTTAATTTGTGTTTGATTTCATGAAAAGGATTCATAGTTAAAAGAATGATATATGAACCCTATTTTTATTTTTTTTAAATAATAAACAAATATGTTGAGGGTAGTTACTTTACTATCCTTTTTTATTATTTTAGGTTTGATTATCTATTTTATTCTTAAAATTATAATGATTTTATTTTATTTGAAATATGTCAATTTTTTAATTTTTTTTTCATATTTTTTTATTCATCATTTATTTTGAGATGAAACAACACTGTCATCTTAAGTTATCTATTTAGTTTCTGTACTTGCAATAACTTTCCATTTTAGTGTCTCTATAATTTAAATATTTTATTTTTATAATTATATTTTTTGTTTTTATTAACAAATGTGACCCACACGAAATTTGAGACAACACCAAAATGTGATTGAGACTAAAAGATGATAATTATATAAACTAAAAATAAATTTATAGAGAAAATCAAAATAGACATCGAATTAATATTATGAATTTTATGTTTTTTATTCTGATTTTTTTTCAGGGTTGAATATTGAAGTTATTAATTATGGCGTGAGTTTTTTTAAAATGACTTGGAAGGGTGATGAAAATTAAATGTGTAATTTATATCTAGGGAAATTTGGGACCAGCTCTTTACACACCCAAATAATTTCAAAATTATTTTCAATAGTAATTTTTTATATCAATTTTTTATTTCAAGGAAAAAAAACAAAATGGTAATTTTGCATAATTTTGAAACCCTGATCATTAAAAATTACCAAAAAATTAAATAATTCTTATTTCTCTTACAATATTTCTTATTGTTTATTGTTTATTTTTTATATTTGAATAATAAAAAATTTGTTTAAAATATTATAATTTCTTTTTCAATAATTATTTGTTTTGTTCTTATTTTTCATAAATGATAAATATTGAATGTGTTTTTATTATATTTTTAGGACATTTATATTTTAAGACATCAAGTATAGTATTTTAGTTAATGTTTTTTTGAGACAGTAAGAAACAGATAAAGAAAGTACACTATTTATTTTATCCATTGTAAAAATATTTATTAAAATTTTATGTATTTAATATTTCTTCAATAATTGTCATACATTTTCACAGTGAACACTGCTTCTTCTGTGGGGCCCTCAACATGGGTACTCACTACTAATAACTGATTTGGAACCTATTCACATTCATTCTTCAAACAAACAAAACCTAAAAAAAAGTTTACTTCTTCTCTTCCATTTTATCTTCTTTTTCTCCACTCTCACTTCTCATTTTCTCAGAAAAAAAAAATGATTGGAAACTTCATGGACGACATTGACTGCGGAAGCTTCTTCGACCACATCGACGACCTCCTCGAATTCCCCGAAGAAACAACCGCAGCGGACACCACCGCCGCCGCTGTGTCAGTCACTCCTCCGGCTAGCTTATGGTCCTCCGAGTCCGACTCGCTCCCCGCTGCTGACATGGTGTTTTCCGGCGACGCCGTGCCGGACATCTCTGCAGAGCTCTCCGTTCCGGTGAGATTCCAAACTCTTCTGACATCTCGTTCATCCACGTGTGCACTGAAAAGGGTGGTCACGTGGGTTCCGTGAATCAGTTGCGTGTAATTTTATCATCGCCCATGGTTTTGGTAGTGTTTTTATTACATGTCTTTTACTTTGTATAATAGAGTTGCATGTTTGGTTCTGACTCTTCCTTTGTTGAATAGTGTTCAATTTTTTTCTCTTTTCAATTTTGGAGTTATGGATTTTAAACGTTTCAGTCAAGGATTCTTCAATTTATAAACAGTTTCATTTTTTTTAGTTAAAAATACCTTTTTTTTTAAATACTAATGTTAAATTTTATTAATGTGTTTCCATCACAACTTTTAATAAAAAAAATGTGTTCTTGTTAATTTTAATCATCAGGGGTAGTATTTAAAATATTTTTATTAATTATTTTTTAAAAAGTTAATAGATTTGATAATTTTTTTATAACCAATAGAAACCGCGAGTTTTAATTTAATGTAATATTTTACATTTATTTTATTTTATTTTCTTACCCTGTTCAAACATATACAAAATTAATGTCTTGGAAATGTTAAATATATTTAATACTTGTTATATAAAAGAAGTTGGTGAAATTGTGGATAGATTTTGAATTTAAATTATTGAAGTAATTACTATAAAAAATTATTAGATGAGATGTGAAAGAGTTTTTTTTTCATATCTTCTATACTTATTAAGTATAAGTTAATAAATATTATATGATAGTCTATAGTTAATAATAGTATAGATGACATTTACCCTTTAATGTATGTACTCTTTGTTTTCTTTTTATACATATACATCCAAATAAAATTCTCTCAAAACTAATAAAATTTGTCTCTTAATTTTATTTTATTTTTGAATTCTTTTTAAATATTTAGTTTGCACCGTCATAACTTAAAAAAGCACAATATTCTCATTATTTTATTTTATTTTAATCTATAAATTTAAATATAATTTTCTGTTTGAAAAGTTACATCATTTATGGGCTAATACAAATTTTAAAATTTTCTTAAACAAGGATAATTTAGTCATTTACGTGGACACTTGATTGTGTCGGTGAGAAACAAGGGCACATCCTCCACTTCAATGGTGGGGTTGAGGTGCCTAAATTATTATGAATATCATTATTGAAGGTCACGTGACTTGGCATGTGATGCCATAATGGCCATTTACAAAGGTGGTCGTTCTAGGTAGTAGCAGCTCATGCTTCACGAGGAAGTGAGGTTGGTCAAAATCTGTTAACTACATCAAACATGCATGTTATAATTAGTTAAAGAATTATTTTTTAAGATAAATTTCAAGTGATATTCTTTTCTTTCATTCTCTCTATAGATTCTTTTATTTTTGTCAAAATAATTTTTCAATATAATTTTTGTTACAAAATATTTAAAGGATTAAATTATAGTCTTTTTGGAAAAAGTAATATATTAATAATATATTTTTATAAAAAGAATCCTTTTTTTTTTTAACTAAATTTTAAAGTACTTGTTAAAGAATAATATTCTTTAATGATTATTCCACTACAAAAGTTTGAAATTTTGACCAGTGGAATTATTTAATTCTCTATCCTAATTTTTACAGGTTGAGTATTTTTTTAATGCTTATTGGGGGTTAAGAGTAGAATGGAAAGAGGTAGTGAAATTATTTTCTATAAAAATTTGTTATATGAATTTATTTTAATAGTTTATATAAAACTAATTAAAATCTGATAAGAAGAGAGGGATTGATGTTGTAAACCTTTTACATATATTCAAGGAATAAAAAGATATATGAGGAAGAAAATTCATAAATAAGTTTGAATTTATAGCTATTTATGAATCAAAGCTTAACAGAAATTCTTCTAGACCTCTTATTATTATTCTCTTTTGAAATGTTATATATATGTATAACTAGTTATAGAATTTGTTTAATAAGTATCATTTCTCTATCCATTTTAGCTTGAATTTTCAATTTAGTAGTATCTATGTTAACCTCATTTCAATGAGAAATCTTGTTTTTGGCTATGGAAAATTAAACACTAACTAAGTAAGATTCACATTGTCCTTGTTCCAGTATGAAGACATTCTACAAATGGAATGGCTGTCAAATTTTGTTGAAGACTCTTTCTCTGGTGGAAGTCTCAGCATGCAGGAAAAGGAGCCAGAATGCACCACCAAGGAGGACTTAACCAATGCTCAATTCCAGACAGCAAGCCCAGTTTCAGTCCTTGAAAGCAGCAGTTTCTGCTCCAGGGAGAAGGTTGCACCTCGTAGCCCAGAAATTTACATCCCTGTGCCATGTGGGCGTGCACGCAGCAAGCGCACTCGCCCTGCAACCTTCAATCCTCATCCAGTGATGCAGCTCATCTCGCCGGCTTCCTCAACTGGTGAGAGCACACAGCACAATGCCACCACTTCCAAGGTCTCAGACTCTGAGAATTTCGCCCAGTCTGTGATCAAGATGCCAAAGCAGACTTCTGGTGAGCACAAGAAGAAAAAGAAGATCAAGGTGACTTTCTCAGCAGGTCAAGACTATGCTGCACCATCACAGGCAGTGAGGAAATGTTTGCACTGTGAGATAACCAAGACACCACAGTGGAGGGCAGGGCCAATGGGGCCAAAAACACTCTGCAATGCTTGCGGCGTGCGCTACAAGTCTGGCCGGCTCTTCCCCGAATACCGGCCGGCCGCCAGTCCAACTTTCTGCGCAGCTGTGCACTCCAACTCCCACAAGAAGGTCCTTGAAATGAGAAACAAACCAGGCACCAAATCTGGTTTAGCAGCAGATTCAGTTGCCTCACCAGAACTTATTCCAAACACTAGCAACAGCCTTTCCCTGGAGTACATGTGAAGGGAATATCTTATTTGGAGGTTCTCTAATTCTCTTTCAGTTCCTCTCTTGAGTCATGTCTTATACAAGGTTTTGAATTGCATTCTGAAAACTGCAATAGTAAGGTTTTAGAGGTATCTGCAACTGCGTTGTGGTTGCTGTTGTGACTGCATTAGCCATATTTGTCCACAATTTTGATGCAGGGCAACCTCAAGTTTAAACCTTAGTCTTGTGTTGTTTCTTATTTTTCATTTATTTTCTCATTGGGTTTTGTACAGGGATGGAATTGGATGATAGGAGCATAGAATATGATCATATGTTAGCTATATTTAGAAGAGGGTTGTAATGAGAACCGAGGAACAAGGGATAGAGAGATGCAATTCAACGAGGGTAGAGTCAGTAGTGTTAGCCATTTAGGTTTAGTAATTGTAGCAGTACTCAGCAGGCATCATAGTACTGGTTGTTACTCTTCTTATTTTCATCATTTTTCATTTATTTTTGCTTCTAAATATCTTTCTCTGTAGCAATTCTTTTTGCAGTTCATTTGTAGCAAAACTTATGAGTTGATTCAGGAAAGGAACCTTTGAAATTTGCCTTATTTTTAATGTTGATATTGCAATATTTTTCTGCCAAACAAATCATGCATGGACCAATGGTTGCAATATTGGTAGCAATACTCACAGCTATATAAACTAGTTCCCTTTGTTGAACTGTTCCTCAAAAGAATTGCTCTTTCACAGAAATTTAAGGGTGTGAAAATTAATCTCATTAAGTTCACAGTTACTCTAACCAAAATATCAAATATCAAGTATATTACTGTATAGGCACTAGACAAATTAACTCAAAAGGAATGATACATGACAGTAGAGTAAAGTTTCACGTTAGTCCCTGATATAGAATATGTTACTTACTTCTTTTTTACTTTACAAAAATTTAATTTTAATTCCAAAATTTGTAAATATTGTAAAGTTATAATCTTTAATGGGATAAAAGAATGTAATGGAAGGAAAACAGGGAACAGTTGGCTTCTGTGGTATTATTCGTAACGCAGTTGCAAGGGAAATTTTATTTCTTATTTTTCTGGTTCTTGTGGTGTTGTTACAAGTCCAAGAATTAAGAGGATTCATATTTGTTAATTGTGAATCAAATTCTGTTTCATATAAGGGGATTAATTTGTTTCTTAGTCTTATTTCTAGAAACTGAAACATAACTTTTTGTCATGTTCTCAGAAAAAAAAAGTTCTGATAGAAACTTTTTCTGAAGATACTTTTCTTGTTTGATCATCGTGTTTAACACCAGAAACTACCCTTCTATAATAAGTTTTATTTATTTTAAGCCTGAATTTTATCTTTATATACTTTCTGTAATGAAAAAATAAATAAAAGAATGCTTTTTTATATTTTTAGGACTGATATATTTATTAAATCTCTGAGTTAAGATGAAAGTTTGTATTTTTAAGGACTATACCCTTATTGAATTGATCCATAAAAAAGGTTGCTAATTTAGAGAAAATGATAAGAAATCACTCATTAGAGAGATATGAGGATAATGAAAAGCAGATAATAAAAAACTGATAAAGAAAAAAGTAAGTATAAACTATACTGGAAATTAGCAAGGCAAAAAAGGGAGGAAGAAAATGGAAAAAGAAAGAGAAATGGTGGGAGAAGAAATGATGATGATGATTGAGAAAAATGCATGGATGCCTTGAAAGGTAAGACTAAAGGTCCTATATTGATCCAATTATGACATAGGAAGACTCTTTGTGAGGATTTGGCAACATGTCATGATCTCATGCAACTTTACAACCGACAATTAAATTAAATGATAGTAATTTGCTGTTAAATTCAATCGATTGCATCAATCATTTCATGGGAATTATTCTTTCAAAAATGTCACACACATCACCCTTGCTTTAAGTTATGCCTGATCATAACAACTTTGATGTAGACTTCTTAAGGATCCATTCCTCTCCCCCTCCAACATCATTTGTATTTTTCTGTACTCTGCTTACTCTATTATTGTATAGAGATATATGGAAATGAGATTTTCAACTTTCTTTTCTCTTATCAAAATTTTAAACTTGAAAAAGTGATATTAAAAATTTATGGATAATTTATAATGAGAAAAAAAATTTAAACGGGTTTAAAAATTTTACTAAAAATCTTGTTAAAATATATTCTGATACTATATTAATAATAAATTTTAAATTTAATTATTTTTATAAAATTAGTTTAATAAAGTAAAATTTGTATTATATTATATATATTAATTTAACTACTTTTTTTTTTATAAAATTGTATATTATATTTATATTTAATATATAGATTTTTTTAAATTTTTTTATTAAATCTAGTTTATTTATATTGAATATAATCTATTTAAGATAAATATGATATATTTAATAGATTACCAGGATTAATGTCTTAAAAAAAAAATATGGCAACGTATACTTTTGTATTGTATATATGCAAGAGGTGGGTCAATTTCATCACCAACCTCTTGTGCCTAATATTAATGTTACTGTTGTTATGTAATTTTTTCTTTGAAGCTATATATCTTTGTCAAGGTAGGGTTCATATCAAAGGAGTGCACGCAACTTCTTCTGTCTATAACAAAAAATGAAACCTATGTATCCAAAACTTCTTTCCTTATTTTCTCATTTATTTTCTATTTATACTAATTAATTTTAAATCTATTTAGTTAACTAATATATATTAACTTTTACTCGAACAATTATCAATTTCAACATTTGTTACACTTTTACTCTCAAATAAAATATTATTTATTTAAATAACCTTTTATTTTCATTATCTATCATAGTACAAGTTCTTAATTTATCTTGGATCGCTTTTGTCATTCCATGCAAATATTTTAAAAAAAATTTAAATAATATTTTATTATTATAAGTCTATTTAGCTTTTTCAGAATGTATGTATCAGCTATCTTATTATTTTTGGTCCCGATCTGGATAAAATATTAAAATTTAAATTGAGTAATATTCACTAATATAAACATAAAGAACTAGAATTTTGACATTCTCGTTTGATTTTCTAAAATATATTACATAACAAATAAATAAAATAATTTAAATACACAAAATTAGAGATGTTACATGTAGAATTACATACACAGTTTCATGTTGGAGAAAAGTTGTTGAGAATTATTAATTTTATTATATTGATTGCATGTGATTTTTATTGTAAAACATTTTTACAAAAATATATAATAAGACTATTTTATTACACTTTATTTTTATTTATGATATAATAAAATATAATATAAATTTGAAGTATTTTTTTATAAAATTAGTTTACACACAAGTTGTACTTAACTTCTTTAGGTTTAAGAATGAAAATGGGTAAGGCATCACATTAATCGTTTTATATCTAATTTTTTTTAAATAATTATATAATTTATGTAATCATTCCACTTTCGTTATTTAACTTAAGATATAATATATATATATATATATATATATATAATTAACTTTTATTAAAAGAATTTTTTTTATATATATATAATCTTTATATATTTTTTTATAAAAAATATAAAATATTTAATCAATATATATATATATATATATAATATTATATGTTCATTTAATTAAGAATGAGAAAATAGATTAGTTCGTCTTATAATACTCGTCCTATCTTTAACCCATTAAAAAAAATTATATCTTGTTAGTTTATCATAAATAAGAGAGGTTAAATATTTTAGTTTGTCTTACCAAAATTTTTTTAATAGTTTTGTATTTATTTTTTAAAATTATTTTTTTATAAATCTTATATATTTCAACTAAAAACATGTATTGACACATTGTATAAAGAAATTAAAATTTAATTAAGAAAAAATTAAAATAAATCATTGCAAATCTAAATTAATTTAGATTCGGGTTTTCAAATCACATATAAGCTTAGAAAGAAAAAGGAAGAAAAATTTACACAATTCGAAATTTTGAATGATAAAAAATATTTTACTCTTTATTTTTATTTTTTTACCTGTGTTCCGATTGAGAAAAAAATAAAAAATAAAATAAAATAAACTTAAAAAAAATAAATTGATAATAATTTTATATAAATAAAAAATAAAATATTTAATTTTTTTATTTATATCTTTTTAAAATTTAACTAAATAAAATTTTATATTTCAGTTAATCTAAAACTCACTATCATCGATACCGTATAAATATTTGATCTCTTCATTTTTATCCATATTATGATTAGAGACGATGAGATACTACACTATTTGCTCTAATATATATACAAGAAAGTAAATCAGGTGCCAAGTATAATTTTTCTCTTAAACAAGAATATAAAAAACGATGTGATATATAAAGAGAATTGTTATGTTGGTTATTAATTTTGTTTATGTGTTACATTTATCTATTTTAAACTTAATATTTCTTGTCCTATGTATAATAAACTGGAATAATAAGAGTTAAAGTATGTCATTGATTTGTGAAATTGTCGTGTATACCTTTTCTCTCTCTCTCTCTCTCTCTATATATATATATAATAGAATATAACTTGTTAAAATAAATTTACATTATTATTTATTTATGTAATATATAATTATATATTTTTCTTTTGAAATAGATGATGTGTTACAGAATGAATACTATTTCCTACTAAATGACTAACCAGAAGCTGGTGAATTTTTGAGAAGTTTCATCATGAAGTTGAATCTGATATCTGGTGAGGTCCTTGGCTGAGGCCACTTTGCTCCTTCTGGAACCATGACAGACTTGTACCCTAGGCCTTTGTATAACATTGTGGCCACAGGGTTGTTCAAGTCACAGTGCAATGCAATAGCACGACAGCCCCAACTTCTGGCATGAGACTCTGCCTTTTCTATCAGTTTCTTAGCTATTCCCTTCCTCCGAAAATTTTCCCGCACTGCCACATTTGATATGTATGCAATTCCAGTCCTACCACAAAAGTAATTTGCTTATACTCATCAATAATGATTCACATCACAAATCCTCATATCTTCTTTTGAAGGCTAATTGATGCTTCAATAGGTTTATAAGATCAATAAAAGGAACAGTCTTTCAGAGTTTAAACTGATAATCACATTAGTCCAAAATTCAAAAAGATGTGTGATTTAAGTGGTTATATACTTATATCTAGGAACTATGACAATAAGTGATAATAATAACTTCAGCTTCAAGGACTAATGTGACAACACCTATCATATCACTCTTAATAACTAAAGTGACTGTTTACTTTACCATGATCTAGCTGTGACAACATATTTTTTAGCACATCTACTGGCAGGTGCACTCTTACCGTAGCAATCAATGTCAATAAATCAGAATTTCCATTTTAACAAAATGAAAGCTACAGTTTAACCAAGAAGAACTGTGCATGTGGGATGAAAGATTCTGTGTAATAAGTAGCTTTTGTGCTACAGAGGGATATCATACATCTAGTTATAACTTTTTAGACAAAAAAACTGGTACAGGGTCTATATGTATTGGTTATAAATTTGAGACTTCGATATGGACAAGCTAAATATAGCTAGGGGTGTAACTTTCTTGAAAACATTTCTGCATTTTTTGGTGTTGGTTTAGAAAACATTTTCTTCTGCTTGATGATGAAAGATATTTTGCAGATAATACAATTCCAATAAACAGTCAAAACATAAGTGGCATTTTCTATTGACTGTACGCCTTGAGGTCATATCATATCACAGAAAAGATATCATCACATGATTTAGGTCTATTCAAGGAATTAAACAGTAACATCAGAGTATATGATGCATGCAACTGACACATTGTAGGAATGCAACCTCCTATGGCTAAAGGCTACATATCATAGCTGCTTAAAAGTTCACTTTCCTGAAACATTTTGTGCCTCTTCAATATGAAATAGACCGTGGTTCTAAATGGTTTTAAGACATATATATATATATATATATTAAAGAACTGCTGCGAGTGACCCAGTAACAAGGCAAATTTTCTGCATAAAGTTTTGAGATTTAGCGTTATGCACCATGGAGAAAAGATAGACAATCAAATTTAATTCAAAGAGGTACACAACCCACGTCAAATTGAAGCTTATAATGATGAAATGCACCTCTATTGTTTCATGTTGACTTTGGAATTTTGTATGTTGAGGTAGTAGTTTTATTAGCCAAGATACAAAACACAAAATGAACAATTTATTTAGAAGTCATTTTCTTAATGAAGATGGTGAACCATGAAGGAACACTTACACCAAACAAAATTGAAACATTATAATATCTTCAGGCCTTAGATAACCCCTTGTTACAAATTGTAAATAGTTGTATAATGTATTAGTTGACTTCAGTTAGTTGGTTGGTTGATATTAATTACTTTCCATTGCACTCTTACAAATACATGTAATTCCTAGTATAAACATCATTTAATCATTCAATACAATAACATAAATCTATAGAAGAAAGCAGTGTGATTCTTGGCCACATTGAATTGTTGCATTTACCCTCAGAATTGTGATACTTACTTGTCCAAGTTCCAAGAGTAAGTGTTGCACTTACCTTCTATGTCGCCGTGGCCCCTTTCTTGGTAGAAAGTCTGCATTATTATCTACTGTTAATATACCAGCCACATAGCCCTTGCTGAGACTGAATTTCCCATCAAAACCACCAATCTTGTGATCCTCATTTCCTAATGAAAAGGACTCATCAAGTGAGCTGCCAATAACAGCCACCAAACCGACTCTTCTGCAGTGTCTTGGCCTAAAGAATCCGGCTAACATAGCTGCTAACATAGCCAAAACCAATCTGTCTATCCTCAGCACAAAATCTAATGGGAAGGAATATTCAGGGAAGAAGCACTTGCAGTGAGTCTCTGTTACTCCCCAATAGTCCTCTAACTTTGCCTCGCGGACAATGATTTCGGGGGACACTGTTGGGAACATATTAACAACTTCACTAGCCCTGCAAATTCCTGAATTCAAACACCAATTTTTTATATCCTAGACAGAAGTTTTCATCTAAGTATAATAAGTTGAAAGCATGCATCTCCAGAAGCATCAGGTGAAATGAAAACCGAAGTGAAACTTGATTTAATGTAACTATACTTATAAATGATGCTCCACATTGTTGACAATGGTTAACTTGAAAAAGGGTTTGAATAAGATGAAGTGAATGGAGAGAATCTCCCATTTGTTTTCAAAATGACAACCACTCTGTCGAGAAATTATCATACGTTCCATGTCAATCAGATGACACATTATCAAGTTTAATCAACTCTTTCTCGTAATTTGAAAATTCCAACTAAAATGTCTTGTGAAAATTAGTTAGAATCATAGATACATGATAGTTCTTGACTATTAAAGTAATTTTCTCTATTATCTAAGGCTAAAAATAGTAGTAATAGCACTCATTCTTCTTTATTTAAATAGTAACAATTATAATAATAATTTCATAAAGCCTACCTTTAGTCCACTTCGTCTTTGTCTAACAATTAAAGGCTTACACATAGATGTGCTAAAACAACAAATCCGATAACCACTATTTGAAAATTGTTCAGCACCAATAAAAAGAACTCAAAATAAAGCACAACCCAGTAATGCTATCAAGCTTAACTCTGAAGCCTGCACTGCAGAAGAGTTAATTATGCAGAAAAGTACCTGAGTTGGAGAGAGAAAGGAAAGAGAATTCACCTGAGGAAGGAGAAACCTTGGAAGGGAAAGAGTTTGGTTTCTTAAAACTGATATTGAATGGTGAGAATTTGGTAAGAGTTGAGGTTATGGAGATATCCAAACGAATAGTAGACAGCATTTCGTGGAGAGTCTCTGTTTCTCTTGTTCAAGTCCCACTTCATTGGAAATATCTTAATATGGTGTTTGTGTTTAATATAAGACGGAGTGAGTTACATGTGTCATGCCACGTCGTGACAAGAAAGTAAACACAGAAGCCGGTGAAGAAGAAATTGGATGAGTCTTTCTTGTTATTGGTGAGAAATTGTTTTTCTTTATTCAGTTACGAGAGATTTCTTATTAAATATCGGTTTCTGAAAACCGAGTGAAATTTATTCAAAATTCTTGGAAACTAAACTCTGTTATGAAATTATTTTAATATATAAACAAATAAAAATAAAAATAAAATATTTAATTAAAATAAAAAAAATTAATTTTAGAATTTAAAATATATTTATATATATAATAATAAAATTAATATATTATTTAGGTACATATTAAATTATTTAAATATTTATTAATAATATTAAATAATGATTTTTATTATATTATATATATTATAGAATTTAAAAAAAAATTGTTAATAAAAAAATATAAATAAATATTAAATATAAAAGTTAAATATTAAATTTTAAAATAATTATTATTAATATTAAATAATCAATTTTAATAAAAAAATAGTATAAATAAAATTTAAAATTAAGAAATATATTGAAAAAATTAAATATTATATTATAAAAATTTATGTAATATTTTTTATTTGATAAATTATAAATATTATATTAAAAAAATTAATATTAGAATTAAAAATATTTTTTTAAAAATAATAAAAGCAGAAATATAATTTAATAAGCTAAAACAATAATTTATTATTATTAATATAAAATAAACTTAAAATTTAAAAATAATAAAAATTAATAAAATTTAATACATAATATTAAAAATGATATAATAATTGATAATAAAAATTAAAAAACATAATCATTTACAATAATATTAAGAAAGTTTTAATTTCCATAATAGTATCTAATTTCACAACAAAGACGACGTCTACATTTTAGACTTTGTCATTGTGGTTGCTACTCTTGAACTATAGGAGAAATCTGTGGATGATTTTCTTTTTCATGAACTTTTATATTTTGGAATGCTGTTGAGGAATTACTTCCAAGGTTAGAATAATTTGGTTGGTAAAGAGAATTGATGTAAGCTTGAGTCAAAACCGGAGTTGATAAATCTACTCCAAATAAGTTTGAGAAGATATCATCTGAAGTTGTTACAAAAGAATGTCTTCTGTCATTTGTGTTTAGTTCTGGTGTCATATATTGTTGAGGTAAGGAAACAAGTTGTTGAAACTCCTCATTCGATGATATGGAAGTCACACCAGTTTCAAAAATGACTCCAGCCCGTAATTGTTGTTGGGCTCTTGGATTTTTTAGTAGTTGTACAGATAAAAAAAATGATGGAATGAATCCCTATATGCTTGAAATAGAATTGATCTTTGCAAGTTCTTATATGAAGTCCATAAAAACTTCTACCAAAAAATGATTTTTGTTATTAAAAACAAAATGAAACAAAATATAAATTAATAACTTAAAAAAAATATTTACCTGGTCACTTGAATGTGATCAAACATAGTTTTATACACCACAACATTTATGAGGTACATTTCTAAAGTTTAACACTCTACCCCCGCTCCATTTGCAGACTAATAGGTATGTTGATGGAATACCAGAAATTGGAACAATATATGACATGCGATGTCATGCCCAAGATTATAAAAGTGATGCACAACTACTCATTGTTTTGGCTCTTACATCCGTTACTCTACACATTTTCCATTACAACACAGTTAAACAAGTAGACCCCTAACTATAATGCCTAAAATTTTTAAAATTAGTTAATAAAGTTAAATACATAAGATAAACTTTATTTCCTATTTTGTCAAGTATCAAAATATCTCCAATTAAACCTAATATAGATACCCTACAATAGGTGTGAAGTTGTTCTTTTGATGATTCTGCTGGGAGTTGAAAATATTTTCCTAAGCCACTTTAGCTTAATCATAGAGTCAATTAGTAACTCTACTTTGATTGGAACAATGTCCAAATATGTTTTACACATTTCGTCTCAATCTAACATTGTTAAGCCAATGAATGAAAAACCATCAACTCTTAACCTGAGTTGATCCTCTATCGTTATGGTGCACTCTTCTATTGAAAAATGAAATGTGAGTTTCAGGTCTTCACCTTTCTACCAAAACTGTTACCAAAGCATGATCAATCTTTAGATGTCTTAACTTTACTACTCTAGTAAAACTTACTTTTTCTAGTAATGGAACAGTTAGAGGGTGAGGTTTTGACATTGAGTGACAATATGATGATATAATGTTTTCAGTCTCCTACAATTATTAACAAATTAGGCTTAACATGTATTCATATATAGATAAAGTGTAAATAAATAAGAATGATATATTAAACTTATCGTCTTATCAATAAAGATAAATCTAAGTTCATTTTGCTTTGACAACAACATTTTGGTTGATTGATATTGTAGTTATGTGATAAATGATATTTGACAGTTACACAGTAAATAAATACATAGTTGAATGCAAGTGAGAATGGTAAGATGTAAATTAAATAAAGTCATATCATGTGTACAGGAAACCTTAACATTGAATTCCTTCTTTAATCTATGTGTTTTTCAGAAGACATTTTTATTGGTTAGGAGAAGATAAAATGTAGTTAGAAGGTGGTGAAGTGTGTTTGACAACTCATACTCACTTGGTCTACATACTACTTAGAAGATATTTCTTGGTTGGGAGAAGAGAAAGCATGGTGGTGAAGTGTTCTTAACAAGTCATAGTCACTCATTTTACGTGTTTCTTAAAAGATATCTTTTTTTGTTGAGAGAAGAAACATGGTGATGAAGTGTGTTTGATAAGTCACAATTACTCATTTTACATTTTACTTAAGAAACATATTTCTTGGTTGGTAGAAGAGAAAGCATGGTGGTAAAGTGTGTTTGACAAGTCAAAATCACTCGTTTACATGCTACTAAAAAGACATCTTTCTTAGTTAAGAGAAGAGAAAACATGGTGGTGAAGTGTGCCTCATAAATCACACACACTCGATTTACGTACTCCTCAAAAGGCATCATTGTTGCTTCCTTACTTACCATTATAAATACAATAAGGTATATACCTTTGTTCATTTTACATGTTACCATTCTCACTTACATTCTTCTTCTTTGGTTTTTTGTTGTTTTCACTCTACAAATCTCTTTTTACCTTTTTTATTTTCAAATAAATGGGTTTTACACTACTAGAAAAGTATAAATTTACATCGTTAAATTTACATCGGTTATTAGATAAATCGATGTAAATATAAACACGGTGGCATTTTTGTAAATAAAAAAAAACTGATGGCATATTTACATCGGTTCTATATGCACATATTTACATCGGTTGTATAAAGACTGATGTAATATGTTTATATTTACATCGGTTCTTTTAAGAACCGATGTAAATTTTTTTGAAAAGAACCGATGTAAATTATAATCATCCACCCACTTTCTATTCCATATGATTTTCATCCCATTTTTTACTGTCTCTTCATTTTCTCATTTAATCCCTTATCACATATATTCCTTTTCCTGACTAATTTCTTTTTTTTTTCTCTCCCTATCTCTCTCTTCCATCTACTCCAAAATGGGGGCGAACCCTAATCCAGAAATTTCAAGTCCAGGCACTTCTTGCAAAGACCCAGATCAGAAATCTCCAAGCACCACTTCAAACTCAGCCTCTCTAATTTCCCTCAACCTCGCGGCGCGCGTCACAGCCTCTCTGTCCCCACAGCCCTAACAGTGGAACACATCGTGGCTCAACCCGGTGGCGCGACTCAGCACGAGCCTCTTGAGTCCCAAAGTCCAACTCGCCGATCCCTGACTCAGCAAAATCGACACAACTCCGTCCTCGATCCGCAGACACAACGACAGGTCCAGCGTCTTCGGAGGATCCGAACACTCGTTCGCGTCACGGATTCGACCTGGAGAAACTCCTTGCACACCAAACGCCACGGTTTTCGATTCGGCCCGAGCTTCTCCAGGACGCGAATGAGAAGGTCCTCAGTCAAGAGGCAGAAAACAGATTCCAACAACATTAAGATTGTAGAAATTTTGTAATTCCTATGGATTTTTTTTTAGTGGTTGTTCTTTTGACATGGAATTAAAGGGGAGAGATTTAGGTTGGAACAAAGAGGAAGAGGAGGCGAAGGTGGAGAAGTGGGTAGTGGGTGCGTTTGGAGAGTGTGCGAAGTGGTAACCTGTAACCGATGTAAATAAGTTGAGATTACATCGGTTGTTAAAATAACCAATGTAAATAAGTTGAGATATTTACATCGGTTGTTAAAATAACCGATGTAAATATGAAAACAAATTTACATCGGTTATTTTAGAATCGATGTAAATTGTCTGTGCCACATTTACATCGGTTCCAGAACCGATGTAAATAATCTATTTTAACCGATGTAAATTTGTACTTTTCTAGTAGTGTTATTATTTATTATGATAGTGTTATGAACAACTGTCCTATTGAAGGAGTTACTTTCAACTCAGTATCAGACAAATTTGTGTCTTTAAGAGTTTTATCTCTACAAATGATGAAGAAAATCATCCACAAAAAATAAGAGAAAGATGCAAATAAAAGGGTGACAACTATATATTTTCAGTAACTAATAAAATTTGGACCTAGAGTTAACAATTACATAGTTGTAGAGTTAAAAAATGACAAAGATATCAAGACAATCTTAGACTTATATAATTCAAATATATTTCAATTAGGTATTGAATTATATATTACATTCCAATCTTATATTTCATCGTTTACCCAAACCTTACATTAATCCTCTTGATCTTGACTTAAGTTTTATTCTTTTTATTTTTCTTATATTAATTTGCGTACAACCCAAACTATGTTCGGTTCCTGCAAAAATTCATTATCCAACTTTCATCTACAAGTAATTTTTATGTTCTCTCCAAAAAAATAAGCTAAATTTACTATAATCCAAATATTCTTATTCATTATCTCTCTCTAGGCTTTAAATAACAATATAATTTGTAAAACGAAATTAAACCAGAGAATACATAAAAATTTATGAACAAATATGCTTATTTTTTTCATAACAATAGGATTTATAATGTAAAACATATGTAGAGCACTTAGAGAATTTTCACTTGTTAGTTTGCTTTATAATTCTCAATATAAATGTTGAATGTGAGGAGTTTCACCCACTACTACAAAATTGCAAATTTACATCGGTTATTAGATAAATCAATGTAAATATAAACACGGTGGCATTGTTGTAAATAAAAGCAAAACTTATCGTATATTTACATCGGTTGTATGAAGACCAATGTAAATATATGCATATTTACATCGGTCCTAAAAAGAATCGATGTAAATTTTTTTATCTTAATCTTAACTTTTTCCCGCACTGATCCCTCTCATTTCCACTCTCTAACATCTGCACTTCCAAATCACAAATCCCAAATCCCAGAAACCCAAACTCCAAACCCTAGGAGAGGGAGGCTCTCGACGACGAGATGATGACTCTCGAGGACTTCCTCGCCAAGGCCAGCGCCGTCAACGACAACGACGACGTTTCAGGACGGAGTGGAAGGCTTCGTCATAGGGTTCGGGAACGGCGTGGAGGTGGTTGAAGGCGGGAGAGGGAAGAGAGCGCGCCCCGTTTTGGAACAGCTGGATAAGGCTGCGCAACAGAGACAGAGGAGAATGCACTGAAACGTAAACATGCAAAGGTATGGTTTTTAATATACTGCATTTTACAGCATTTTTAATATACTGCATTAAATCTTAACCAACTAACAGTTAGTAACTGTATTTTACAATCCCCTCTCTCTCTTCCCCTCTTAGATTATATATACGTGTAACGTAAATATACAAAGGTATGATTTTTAATATACTCTGTTTTACGTTCCTTTTTCTCTCCTATTCTCTTTCTTCTTCTGTTACAGTAGTTTCAATCTTTTAAAACATGTATCTATAGCGATGTGGATATGATATCTGTGTGTTTGTTTCGGTGTAGTTGACTTGTCTTTGTTGGTTGTGATGTGAATTTCGCTATTTCAGGCTTACCAAGTGGAATTGGAGTCCTTGGCGGTGAAACTAGAGGAGGAAAACAACAAGCTCTTGAAGGAAAATGTGTCTTTGATTTTCATGTGTTTTGAAGTTTTGTACCGAGGATACTTTCAGTTTCCATAGCCATGTTACTTTTTTTTTTTATAAATAAGCAAATTTACATCGGTTATTGAAATAACCGATGTAAATCTAGAAGCAAATTTACATCGGTTACTGTAGAACCGATGTAAATTTGCTTCCCACATTTACATCGGTTCCAGAACCGATGTAAATAACCTATTTTAACCGATGTAAATCTACAATTTTGTAGCAGTAACCTTGTTCTTACAAGGATGATTTGTCTATGGTAAGGAATTTCCATTGTATATGTGTATTAGGAGTAGTGTCTAAAATTAAAAGAATAAAATAAAAAAAATGAAATACTAAATATTTGAGGTAGATTAATGTATTTAAAGTATAAACAAGATAAATGTTTTTTAAAATTATAATTAAAAAATCTAAATTTGAATTCGTATTATCCTCACACTACTAATTTAAAAAAAAAAAAAAAATTGAGATATAATAATAACACATTTTCTTTGTTAATTGATCTTTTAGGTGGAAGTGTATAATTTCTTTGCAATAAAGTCATATTACGGATAAATTTAAAAGAATTTATTTATTTTGATAAAAACCATTAAAGATAAATGTTTTGATTCCTATGGCACCTTCGATTCATTACTTTATAACCCTTTTGATTCTAGTGGTTATGAAATACATATTTTTTTGCATTTTAAAGTTAAAGTTTCATAGCATATAACATGTATAGACATAATTTCTCATTTAGATGTTTCACAACATATTAATACTTTTAATCGAAAAATATTACGTGGCTCATAATATTATAAAAACTTATAAAAATCAAATTAATATATATATATATATATATATATATAATATGTTACAAACCTCATTTTATAAGTTAAATTTATGAATTAAATTAGGTTCAAAGTTCATTTATATTATGTTATTAGAGTCTATCCTAATAAAGTTATTGAGTCTTTTAAGCTATCCTCATCCACAATTATTTAGTCTTACAACTATCTTATCTCACGTCCGAATTAATAAAATCTCGACGTAAAAAAATTGTATAAAAAATTTTAAATAACTTTTCATAAAGGTCAATTAGACTTAAAATTTTTTTTTGTTAATTTATGTTTAATTTGATCGGTAAACTATTAATAACAATAAATTATTATAGAAGTGATAATAAGCCTTTATTATTCTTAACGGAGGAACTAAGGAAGGATTGTTACGGGAAGAGTATATGATCTTGCCAATAAATAGTTCGTGATATTTCAATTAATCAAACACTTCAAAATTGCCTATAAAGATGTGATAGTTGCATTGATTCTCACATTGATTCACACATTTTACAAAAGGTTAATGCTAGAGTATATCTTTCTTTATCGTTATAGGTATTGTACGATTTTTTTTGTAATTTTTTCCTAAAAGAAATTAATTTCCTTATAAATTAAAATTAGTTTATCCATCTACTGATTTATAAAAACTTTGTCATAAGTTTTTCGAATTTTTTTTTTAACTTATGTATAAAGTAATTTTAATTTCTGATTTTTTTTTAGTTTTTATAAAAGAAATAGTTCAAATATATATTAAATTTTACTTTTGTTTTGAGCAACTATGAAAAGTAGATAACATTGATTAAAAGAGGTATACTTTCACATAATTATTATTATTGTAGCGTTGTTATTCAGCTTGATTTTATTATTGTGTTTTAAAACATTTATTGGAGTTTATATATACCAAAAAATAGGACATTTTTCTCTAAGAAACATATTTTATTAAGGAAAAATGTTGGTGTAATTTGGATACGTGTTGCTATTGATAACTTAATCTTTATTACACATTAATTACTATTGAACTTGCCATTAGTGATAACAATTGAATGGTACATACATAATTTTCAATTATTATTTATTATAATTGTGACAGAACAAAAATTTCTAAATGTTTTCCCATTACATTTTCAATTTGGATTTTTTTCCATAGTAATTGTTACTTGAATTTCATTTTCAATTTCGTAATCAATGTTAATTGTTTATTAAAGATTAAAATCTAAGCAAAACTTTCAAAACATTTATTTTCACACAAAATCATCTAATTTCATATATTTCAAGTGTGTAAATACATAAGAAAAATTCTCTATTTATAAAAATAAAAGATGTATTCAAGAAGTTATCGAAATGTATAAGAGAAGCCATTCATTAAACATAAGGAGATTAAAAAAAGCTAGAACTATATTCAATGTATAGATAAAAAGTTGCTATTACCGTATAATCATGAAATAATTAAATACGTGAATTAGTTCTAATTATATTTAACCAATTTATTTAACACAAGATAGAATTTTCTAGAAGAAATGTTTTTTAAGAGAATTTTATTTAGCATATTTTTATAATACTCTAGAAAAAATATTTTAAAGAAAAATTATAATTCTAACATATTGATTTTCAATTTTTTACATAAGAAAAATTATATTCTATACGTCTTCAATCTTCTTTTGTAATTTTTTTATTATTGTTCTTATTGACCTTTCTTGATAAATCATCATCTCTTATTCTTCTTTTTCCTTCAAATATCCTAACATTCTTAATGGTTTTCTAAATTCTCCGTCGAAACTTCCCACCATTACTAAAGAGACATCTATCTATGTTGTCTTTTAAAGTCCTAAAGTAAATACTTCAATTGCACAAGCCTAAATTCCACAGCACATACAGAGAGAAATCAACAATAATAATAGAAGAGAAATAAGCATAGGAAACCATTGAAAAAAAAAGCCTTCAAACTTTTTGCCCGCCATATCTTTTTGAATGAAAAATTGGTACAACCTCTTTTTATTTTATTTTTCAATTTGAATTTAGTAGTCAAAGAATTTTAAAGAAGCTTTATGGGTATAATGTAGTTATATGTATTTGGGAAATCTTTCTTTAACTAAAAACGTAAAAATGAGACCTAATTAAAATATATAAGTGAAAAATAAATTTTACTTTCTGAACCAGTTTTGAAGATAAGTTAGGTCCGTAATTATTTTTTACATGATATCAGAATCTGATTAATAAGATTGTTGAGTTTAAATTGGATCACTTAGTTAATATATTAAACCCTGATTAATAGTTTGTTATGCTTAGATTGAATTACCTCTTAATAAATTATAACTCTATTATATAGAGATCTGATTGTTAGCAATGTTGTAGGACCTAAATTAGGTCACCTATTAATGAGTTATGTTCGAGTTGAGAAAACATCCTCAATGTGAGGAAGGTGAGTTAGGCCCATCCATAATCACTTTCTTCGTTATAAAAAAATAATTAAAGATTGGGAAAATATGATGAAAGAATATAACTCTAGCCTTTTTGTAATGGTTTACTTTTTACCTTTGAAAGCTGCATTCAATTTTCTCCCATCAATCTTAGATAAGCAAGATTGTATATACAATTACAAAACCACACTAGATCAATAAGACTCTTTAACACTCCATCAAAAATCCCTGAATCTATTAAATAAATTGGACATGCTGTCTAGTTGAACTCCTTGAAACACCTTATCAATTCCCTTAACTCAAACTCAATAATCAATATCTAATTCTTTACGCAAAATTACTGCTAAAAACAAGAACGATTACACATGAGAAGCATGAACATTATTAGCCTTGTCACAGTCTTGATCAAAGATGTGAAATGTTTAATCTCCCAAAGATGTAAAACTAAATTTCCAGAGCTTTTTAACGTTTTCAAAATTCTTTTGCTGTGAGTCTTTATGGTTTAATGAGATACAATCAACTTCTATATAACAAAATATTTCATAACAGATGTAACTAGTTACATATTCTATGTATTTGGTTACATTGCTCTTACTGATATTATGAGATTTCCATAAATTCTTTTAAGCTTATAGATTACAGTTTATGTTATATAATTGATTACAATTTAATTGTAATTCACTACATCATATAGATTACATAACATCAATTCATTGTAACTTCAAAAGGATAAACAGTTATTAGCCATGTGAAAAAGCTAACCCAATTAAGAGTGAAACTTACTAATCAGTAAATTTATTCCAATAGTTTCATTCAGTTAGTGGAATGCATTTATGAAACTAAACGTTTAACTTGTATTATCTGCTATAAGTAAAGCTTTATCTCCAACAAAAACAAAAGGGTTTTCAAGTGCAATATTCAAGTATCACTGTTTGAATAGACATGGCATCATTCAATTCCTTTCATGCTGTTCTGGCTTTTATCATAAGTATTAACTTATTGATTGAAAAGTTAGTAGTTTCTGAAATTTTGCCACCATCTGTGGCTCCTTCTGAAGTTAACTATGCACCAAGGCCATTGTCATCATACGAGATATACTTGAGTAGATGTGTACAACGCTTAAAGCCAAACTGTGGTGAAGAAATATTTTTTGCTGTAATTGTTGGTAACAGAACAGTTAGCAGCCATTGTTGCCTCAGTCTTGTGAATGATATGGGAAAAGCATGTCACACTTATGTGACAAGGTATGCAGCAAAATCACCTGCGTATAAGAACAGAACTCAAATTTTGATAAGGGGTGAGAAGATTTGGAATTATTGTAGTGCTTTTGCTTCAGCTCCTTATGCTTAAGTTTGATTCTGTGGAATTATAGACGCTCTCCACACATAAAATTGATATTCTTTTATAAAAGAATCTAATGCAACTCATATCTTCTATCATCATGTTCTTATCAAATTAATGAATCAAAGTTTCCAAATATTATTTTGTTTTTAATTTATAAGAGTTTTGGTTCTGTTTATCATATCAAAATTTATTCATGCCTAAAAACTAATGATACTCTGATTTTATTATTTTGAATCTAGCTTTATCAAACAGAAATTGAATAACAACAGGTTATGCACATTCTCGCATTTTACGCTCTCTTTTTATTATTATTTTTTTTAACGTCAAATTACTATCCGGAACCTTTATGTTTGAGGAATATATGAGTAATTAAATTGAAAAATATAGGAAACAAATATTTTTATTGATACAAAATTAATACAATAGAAATATATTGTGTCATTTTTTTATGTAAAATAAAAACTACTTTTTTTTATGTATATTTATACATCATAAAAATCGAATTACATAAAAAAAAATATAAGAAAAAGATAAATCAAAGTAAAAAAAAGAAAAAAAAAAGGTTATTTAGAGAAAAAAAAATGAATTAAAAGAGTAAAAAAATAAAAAGTGTAAAACAAAAAATATATAAAAATCAATATTAATAATAATAATAATATTATTATTATATAATTTATATCATATTAATATTTCTCAATCGCACATAAAAAAAATATATGTTTAAGTTTTAGATAATATTAAATTTTTTAATTATTTTTAATCTTTCATTTAATAATTTTTATAATATAAAATTAAAGAAAATAACATAAAAATTTCTAATAAATATTTTATTAAAGTAAAAAAATTATAAAGTATTTTATTTTAAAAAAAATTTCTATCTCTCTCTTCAAATTATTCTTCTCCTTCACACACACAAAGATTCTCCAGAAGTCATGAACCCTAACCCTTACAAACTCATGTTCAGGGAGGAATCCAACAACTACTTCTTCATCAAGCGCCGTAGAGGCGTCTCCAACTTCTCCGATTTCCCCGCTTGGTGTTTGCTGGTGGAAGGAGTAGTGAGTTACTGCAATATTTTCTGCAAGAAGGAGGTTTGCGACGGTGATGTGGTAGTTTCGGAGTTTGGTGATTTGATCAAGTGTGGATGGAGGATGATGATGATGATGGTGGTGAGGTTTTTCGGTGATTGTGCTGTTGAAGGGTTTTTTCAGAAGGGGATTGTGAAGGGTTGCGAGATTAGGGTCTTGGTGGGGGTTATTATATTCGAAGAGCTTTTGTTGAATCTATGTTTGGTGTTCTAGAAAGGGTTAGTAGAGCAGAGTTGGAGAAGAATTTGCTCATTCTGCGTTTTAGACTATAACAGAGTTTCAGAATTTTTCGCTTTTTGGATATAAGAGTGGTTACAGGAAGCTTGTGAAGAGAGGAGTATTTTTACTCGATTAGATTTTCATTTTGGTAAGTTTTCAGTGTTTTATTTGACCTTAATAGTTAGATTTTGGATGACTAGATGGAAATTGGGGATTTCATTGCATGTCCCCCTTTCTCTTTCAGTTTGTTTTCATACTTGCTTAGGTCGTTAGAGATATATTTGCTTTGCTGATCAGGTACATATAAAGCTAGTTAGAACACTAGGATCTTGGCTCAACATTATGAAGTAGGAGAAGGACATTTGGATAACCCAAACAGGTAAAAGAAGTTAGTTTTGAATTTGTTCTGCATTACCCATAAAATAGAAAAACATTGTACTGTGAGGATGATTGTGTATCCAGGTCTGATTTTGGGTAAAGTTTACAAATAGGAAATTCAAAATTTGGGGATTTTTGGATGAGATTGTGTACTGAATGAAATGTCGAATGGTCATTGTGATGTTGAAATTGTGAATGTTGAAATGACTTGTTTGGTTGTCTAGACATGTTTGAAATTGTAGAGTAGTACAATTTGAGTTGAATGTAATATTGATATGTAGATTGAACAATAACTGATTGATTTTGTTATGTTGTGAATCTGAGTGGAATTGTGAAACTGTGTAGAAGGATTGCTTTAAGTTACTTGACCCATCATTTGACAAAAAATGTATGAAATAAATCACTTTGAAAATTGAAACAGTTATGTTGAACCCTAAGATAGGAGAAATTAAATTTTTAAGACTAACTTAATTCTAGTTTAATTATCTTTGTATCTGCATTTGATTTGTATTGGAAATGTAGATTGAATAATCTGTTTTGATGACTTGTTAGTGGAATTTATTGTGAGTTGTGATTGTGGATAATAATATGTTTGTTTGGTTTACTTGAATATGATTAAATTTTATAGTGGTACAAATTTGATTTTGTTCCACCTTAATTCAAATCTGCCAAATTGTGCATTCCAATTTTGTTCTTCATTTCTACAAGTCTCCTAGGCTTCACAGCTTTAGTTAACATATCTGCAAACTGCTCCTCAGTTCTGCAATGCTCAAGTGCTAGTCTGTTCTTGTTAACTTGGTCACGAGGGAAATGATATTTGACTTCTATATGCTTGCTACGTCCATGAGCTATTAGATGCTTAGTAAGGTCTATGGCTGATCTGTTATGAATCTTGAGCTTCATTACATTACTGCACTTGATGTTAAGTTCTTCCAATAACATTCCTAGCCAAAGGGCTTGGCTTGCCCCAAAAGCAGCTGAGATGTACTCAGCTTCACAACTAGATGATGCCACCACCTCTTGTTTCTTTGAACACCATGATATATGAGCATTTTCAAGCAAGAATATGTACCCGGATGTGCTCTTTCTGTCACCAACATCTCCACTCCAATCTGCATCTGTGTAGTCAACTATTTCTATTTCAGAGTTTTCTTTTGCTACAGGAAACAAAATTCCACACTCTAGTGTGCCCTTCACATATCTAAGAATTCTCTTAGCCGCAAGTAGATGATCCTTGCAAGGTTTTTCCATAAATCTACTAATCAAGCCAACTCCATAAGTGATATCTGGTCTAGAATTACACAGATATCTTAATGAGTCAATGAGTTGCCTATATAGTGTTGAATCAACTAGCCTTGCCTTATACTTGCAATTTCACCAGATGGCTTAACTTTAGTTTTGAAAATCCACTTCACTTCTATGGCTTTCTTATTACTTGGTAAATTCACCATTTCTCAAGTGTTGTTCTTTTGAATTGATCTCAATTCTTCTTCCATGATCTTCTTCCAATGTAGACTAGCTAATGCATCTTCTAGTGAAATTGGTTCTGCTTCTGCTAAGAGCACTAAGTTCATCAATTCACCATCACTGTTAATAGCAATATCAGGAAAGACATCATAGTCTTGGAAATCTCACTGGTGGATTTCTCTGTCTTAGTGACCTTCTCAAAGGTGCAATCTCATTCACATTTGGCTCATCATTCACATTTTGTTCATCATTCACATTTAACTCATTGTCAATATGAATATCTCCTTGTGTTTCTTCTCTTCCCAGTTCATCTTCTACTGTTTCATGAGTTTGTTTTTCCACACCATTGTTCCAATCCCATTCCTTTGTCTCATCTACAATCACATCATTACTTATCACAATTTTCTTGCTCACGGGATCAAAAGTTTATAGGCACCAGTACTATGATATCTTACCAAAATCATAGTTTGAGCCCTTGAGTCCAATTTTCTTCTGTTTTGTTCAGGCACATGTCTGTAACATAGTGAGCCAAATACCTTGAAATGTTCCATACTTGGCTTGAGTCCATTCCAAGCTTCTTCTGGTGTCAAACTATCTAGCCTCTTTGTAGGACATCTATTCAAATTGTGAGTAACTGTGAATACTGTTTCTGCCCAGAAATCATGTGGAAGATGCTTCTCTCTCAGCATGCATCTCACCATATTTAGAATTGTTCTATTCCTTCTCTCAGTAGTTCCATTGTGTTGAGGAGTGTGTGGAGTCATCACCTCATGAGTTATACTTTCCTCCTTGCAGAAATTCTTAAATTCAAGTGATGTATATTCTCCTCCACCATCAGTTTTGAGCATCTTAATTGAACAACTAGATTGTTTAGTAACTTGAATGATTTAAATGTTACAAATACTTCACTCTTTCTTTGTAACAAGTAGACTCACATTTTCTTTGTAAAATCATCTATAAGAAAGACAAAATACAGGTTATCTCCATGAGATTTGATTTCAAATGGGCCACACACATCAGAGTGAATCACAACAAGCTTCTCTTTGCCCCTAGTTGGAACTGCAGCATTATATGCCTTCCTTGGTTATTTTCCTTCGCCGCATCTACGGCACACTTGCCTTGGTACTTCAATTGAAGGTAGTCCCACAACCATGTTCTTCTTCTGCAACTTGTTCAGGCTGTTGAAGTTCAAATGTCCAAATCTTCTATGCCAATTCCACACACTGTCATTGATTTGAGCATTCAAACACTTATGCTTCATGGTACTCACTCCCACCTTAAATGTTCTATTCTTAGACATAGGAACTTTCAAGACACATTTTCCATTGGAATTAGATACTTCCTTGTGTTCACATTCTATATGCATTGAGAATCCTTTCTTTAGCAATTGTCCCAAACTTAACAGATTACTATCCATGTCAGGAACATATAACACATCACTTATAGTTACCTTGCTTCCATATACTCTTCTTATGGCTACCTTGCCAATTCCTTTAGCCATCACAGACCTACCATCAATGAATTTAATGCTTTTTCTTTCTGTTTGATCAATTTCACAGAACCAATCTTTATGTCCTATCATATGATTTGAACAACCAGTGTCCAAATACCACCATTCCTCAATGTCTGTTTCATTGTTAACTATGGGCATGAACATCATTGCTTCTTCATCATCAGAGTCACGCGCAAATTGTGCTTCTTCACTTCTCTTCCTAGGCACTTTAGGATTACTACACTAATCTGCATAATGACCATACTTTTGACAATTATAGCACTGAATGTGCTGCTTTGATTTCTTTTTTTCCTTTCCAATATTTTCTCCTTCTTTCTTTTGATTCTCACTCTTTCGATTTTGAGCAAATAAGACTTTCTCAAAATCCTTCAACTCTTTCATGATATCTTCTTTGTTCTCCATCTTTAACTTGTGTGCTTTCAAAGAACCCAGTAATTGCTCCAATTTCAACATTTCTAGGTCCTTTGATTGTTCAATTGCACAAACAATATGATCATATTTTGATGTTAAACCAGTGAGTACTTTTTCCACCTTCATCGAATCGGTCACCACGTCACCACCACTCTTCATTTGATTTGGAAGAATCACCAACCTATTCACGAATTGCGTCACCGTATCATTTGATTCCAACTGAAGCAAACCCAGTTGACGCTTGAGTGCCATCAATCTTACCTTCTTGGTTTGCTTGTCACTGGTGTAAGTTGTAGCCAACACATTCCATGCTTCTTTGGCCGTCTCATAGTCAATAATTAATTTTCTCCAAGACATTTGAGTCCACGCACTAATGAATTAGAAAGATCGCTTTGTCATTTTCTTCATATGTTCACGGTGAGTTGCCCTTTGTTGTTCCTCCGTGGGATTCGTCTCTAATGGTGTAACGCCAGTGAGTATGATATCAAACACGCCTTGATATATGAATACCACCTTCGTTTGCGCAATCCACCTCTAATAGTTGGTTCCATCAAAGATTGGTAGTTTCGCTGGAATTTGGTCGTTGTTATTTAACGTCGCCATTGTTTACCGTCGTACACCTCCGTGGATTGTATAGCTCTTGATACCAATTGTTGGAACTGATAAAAGTTTCGTGGTGGTTTTTTGAAAAGTTTGTACGAGAGAGAAAAAAGAATAACAGAAAATAACAACTTCTTGTGTTGAAAAATATTTGACTCTGTGATGATCTAGAGTCATAACATTTTACTATTATGTAAGATTAATAAAAGTAATAAATACTTGCAAAATATTTTTGCTCGATCCTCAAAATTTTCAACAATTTTCTCCTTTTTCTGTCTTGATCTTTGGAAAGAAAGTCAGCCAACTTGAACAGATCCTGCAAAGGAATTAAAGACAACACATAAAATAACTCGCATGTTAAACAAACTCTCTATGTAACTATAACTTGAAATTTAGATATGATAACCCATCATCTTAACTTAGGATCCATTACTTTTTTGTTTCGGGTTAGGATCCGCGTTGTTGTTTTCCTACATCAATTAGCATGGATTCTTCTTCTTCTTCTATAGATAATTGAGGTAGAAAAACATAATACAAATCCTAACATAGAACAAAAAGTAATGGATCCTAAGTTAAGGAGGTAGGTTATTTTATCTAAAGTTCAGGTTGTAGTTACATAAAGAGTTTATTTAACATACAAGTTATTTGATATATTGCCTTTAATTGCTTTGCAGGATGTGTTAAGCTTAATTTCTTCCCAAAGATCAAGATAGAACTTGAAATTTGTTGACATTATAGAGGATCGGGAATTTTGTTTTTGCAGATAATTATCATTATTATCAATCTTACTTAATGATTATATATTTAATTTTGATAGCAAGCTTTCTGTGGTTGATATTGGGCTAGTTGTTCTTGCATATACTTAGATGATAATATTTGAAACTTCGCAAGTTAGTAACTTCTTTAAAATAAACATGAACCTAAAACATATTTGGTTACGAAATATGTAAATTTTTACCTATATTAGTGTAGAGGTTACTGTCAAAATATTTGACTCTGTGGTGATCTAGAGGATCTAGAGTCATAACATTTTACCATTATGTAAGATTAATAAAAGTGAGTTTAGAAAAAAATAGTGAAAGAAAATAAATATATAATGAATTCACCATAAAAGAATATAGATTATAGGCTATAAGAATTATTAGTTATTTTAAAGTATTAGATTTTTTTTGGAGTGAATAGAAAAAAAAAAATATTTTTGAATTGTTTGAAAATTAAATTATATCTTAAATGAAATATCACAATGAAAAAAAAAAGAAGGAAAGATAAAAAAAATAAATCTATTTATTTTTAAAAGAATTTTATATTTCAAATTTATTAAAGAAAGAAGAAATAGTATTTTGGTTGTGAAAGAAGTAAAAGATATGTAAATGTTTAACTTGATTATAGAAATTTAAGATACATAACATGAAGATGATAGAAACAATTAAAAGGTATGTTGGTTAGTTGATGAGTATAGAAAATGAAATGTACCATAATGCTTTGGACTTTTTTGATAAAAAAATAGTGAAAATTATTTTTTAGTTAATTTACTTGAAAATTATGAATTAAGAATATAAGAAATGGAAGAGTTAAAAGAAATGTCAATCATATTTTAGAAGAATTGGTAAATGTTCTACAAGCCTAGGAATAAAGAACAATTATGAGACAAGAGGAGACTATACAAGATATTTTTCATATGAAAACACAAAATTCAGAAGGAGGGTAAAACTAGAAGGCTTCAATAAGTAAGGTGAGATTTTCCCCCTTGTCTACATTGTAAAAAGATAAATCATCCTTAGGAAAAGGTGAAGTCAGTTATCAAGAGTAGAAAATGTAGTGATTTGCGATTATAGAATGTATAAATCTAAATTAGAAGAGACACAAATCACTATACAATACAAAAAGATAAATAACTCTTTATTGCAATATGATTTGTTACAACCAACTATTCTAGTAACTCATGGTTAATAGACAATAAATACAAAAACCATATGACCAAGAAACTTTTTAAAATATTTAAGAAAACTATCATTTTTAAAGTAAAAATTGGAAATTGTAATATCATCTCAGTTAAAGGAAAATAGACCAATATTATTAAAAGCTTGATAAGTTTGAAATATATCTCAAATATCAATATATCTCAAATATTTATATGTACTTGACCAAATTTTGCTTAGTATTTCATAACTTGTAGAAAAGGACTTCAAATCATATTTAAAGAAAATTAGTGTTTGATTAAAGATACAAAAGGCAAGATGTTATGAAAATAAATCTAAAAACTAAACTCTAAATTTAATGGAGGAGAAGAAATAGTTTTTTCCAACACAACCATTTATGTTGATCTATAGCACAAAAGACTTGGAAATTTTCATCTTGCAGGTTGTTATAAATGCAAAAACGTTGTCTTGGTGAAAGGTATCTTGATGCTTGAAAATAAGTTGGTAGATTCATGGCTTGCCAATTTGGTAAGCTAGTTAGAAATCTATTTCCTCAAACTACTTGGAGAACAACTTAAAGATTGTAAATGATTTCATATACAGATGTTAGGATCTTAGAGAGTATTATCTTTAAATGTTAATAAATATTATATTACTTTTATTGATTATTATAGAAGATATTCTTGGAGTTATTTATTTAAATCTCCAATGTTGAGATTTTTAGTATTTTCTAGAAATATAAAGCATTGATGAAAAATCAAAATAGTTATAAGTTATAAATAATAAAGTCTAATAATGGAAAAAAATATACAAATGATGTTTTTTTATAAATTTTGTGAAGAAGTTGGCATTGAGTACCAAATTACAATGTCATACACCCCACAAAAGAATGGTGTAAGTAAGAGAGTAAATAGAAGTGTCATGGAGATGACAAGGTGTATGCTACATGTGAATGTGAAGGATTTTCCAAAGAAGTTGTGGGTAAGATTTTTATATTTTTGTTTAATAAGAATCCAAGTAGAGTTTTGAACAAAGAAACTTCTTTTGAAGGTTGGTTTTGGTACAAACTAGATTTAAAATTTTTGAGAATATTTGAATGTGTTTAATTTTCTTATCTTCCAAAGGTTAAAAGAGACAAATTTAACAACATAGATAACTTCGAAGTTTTCATTGAATACAAAAACACGATTAAAGTTTATAGAATTTTCCAATTAGAAAATGAAAAAATTCTTATAGTAAAGATTTAAATTTAATAGAAGATAAACAATGGAGTTTGGAGGAGCTACTATGTAAGCAACTTCCAAAACAATTCTTTGATAATGGTGATAAAATTCTTGTTAGAAATATAAGATATTTATTTGAGATTTATGAAAAGTGTAATGTGATTTTCTTAGAACCTACTGAGTTTGAAGAAGTTGAAAAGAATGAAAAATGGATTCATGTTATGAAGAAGAATTAAAGATGATTAAAACAAATGACACCTAGGAGCTAAATCTCACTATAATAAATCATAGGAGTGAAATGGGTTTATAGAACTAAACTAAATGCAAATGGTTTTATAAATAAACATAAGACCAAGTTAGTAGTGAAGGCATATGTTCATGTGTTTAGAGTGGAATTTTTTTATAAATGTTTATATAATCATAATGAAATTTTCTTTGGTTGCACACGTTTGTATAAGAATAGGGTATAACTTAATTTAAGTGAATTTGTATAAAAAAATATTCATTTATCTATTCTACGTTTACATTTGTCTTTCTATTTAAACTTGTTTTTGAAAATTCTATAAGTGTTAGAGACTTGACATTGCATAAATTATCTAATAACTTTGTTTTAAAAAAGGTGTTTGTGAAAAGGTTTTGACAATTCTTTTCAACCCAACTCCACTCACCCCTCCCTTTCTTTTTTTTATTTCATTCAAAGAATAAGGTAATTTGATTGGGAAAATAGTTTACTAAATATCTTTATTGAGAAGGTGGAACATATAAAAGTTTATAGGGATGGAATGGACGATTGGTGGTGGAAAAGAGAAAATAGTAGTAAATATAGTATTAGCACTGTGTACAAAACATTGTATACCTTAAAGTGTGGAATACAAGAAGACAAATTATAAATTATTTTTTGAAATATGAATTCACCTTCTAAATAACTTCAGTTTCTTTGAAAGGATTTCAAGGATAAATTTTCAAATAAAGATAATTAATTTAAGAAAGAGAAATATACTAATTGAAGCAGAAGAGTTAATATAACTATTTTGTGGTCTACACGTGGAAACACACTTCTCATGTGAAAATAGAGACAGAAAAGAAAGTAGAATAATGTGGCCTTCATACACAGAAGAAGAAAGTAAGAAAAGAATATAAAATAACATGGAATTTGTATGTCTAATGGAGAGGAAGAAAATATTGACAAATAATTGTAAAGTAACACAAAAAAAAATACTATAACATGAATTCATAGATTGTTAAAAATCTATAAATAATTTAGTTTTATTTATAAAGTTTCTATGACTAAATATTTGTAAGTAATTTAGTCTTAAGTAATTTATTTACTAATTATTATTTGTAGGTAATGTCATGGTATACTTATAAATTTGAATGATTAAGTTAATTAATTATGGATAACAATTTATATGTAAAATATCTATTGTTTACGGTATATAGGAAATTTACATACAAGTAGTATTCTATAGATAAATTATAAATAAATAGAAATTTGTATATAATTTATATGTGGAATTTATTTACAAACCAAAATTCGTAGAAAAATCTTGTAGATAAAATAAATATGGTTAACATATTTATTCTATTTTTTGTTTAAACTATATTTAACCTGGTCATATTACATACATAATTTTCATATGTACCAAGTGTAAAATTCAAATATTAATAAAAATGTTCTTGACATAATATGGATATGTAGCAAGTGCAAATTCAAATATCTATTAATATAAGTCAAACATATAAAGAAAAAATTCAAATCCAAATTTTGTTGTTATAACAACATCGAAATAAAACTAAAAGTATAAAAAAATTCAATAAATATGTAACAGTAAATATACTTCTAGAATTATAATGATCCGAATACAACAGTAATTGTTCAACACAAATTACTTGAAAAGGCAGAATTAACAGCAACAGAAATTATGAAACAACAGGGATAAATGGAAAAGGGAAAAATGTGAAAAAATGTGCAAACACGATAGATTATCTTCAGATGAACACGATCGATTATCTTCAGATGAACCTGACAGCAAGAATAAGCAGAATCAAGGTCAGGAATGTATCAAGGAGACAGAGTAAGAATAATCAGAGAGAAAGAAGAAATCAGAATTAGGTCATACCACCAAAGTTCCCTCCTTAGGTCACAAAATCCCTTAAAAGGAAATTCTTTCTGCGCTGCCTCACACTTTTCCTCCTTTCCCTGTTTTGCGGATCTCTTGTCACGTGTCTGCGTGATCCTTGTTCCTCTCCCTCATTTATTTCCCCGCTATTTACACACGTCACATTACCCTCCCCATAAGAATCAACCTTGTTCTCAAGGTTGAACCATGGGTATGCTTTGTGAATTTCTTCCTTGTCTTCCCATGTTGCTTCTGAATCACCAGCAAAGTCCCCTTTAATAAGAACTTGAGGAATTTGTTTAGTGTCCCTGATGACTGTTCTGTATCCTTGTACTTCCATAGGTATTGTGGATAATTCCCACTCGGTTGTAGTTAAGGGCAGTGGTAAATACAGTTGTTTGGATTCCCCAAAGAATTTCTTTAACAAGGAAATATGAAACACTGGATGTATCTTAGTAGTCTTAGGTAATTTTAGTTTGTATGCCACAGAACCAATCTTCTCCAAAATTTCGAATGGCCCAAAGAACTTCATGCCCAGTTTCTGATTCTTCCTTAAAGCCAATGAATGTTGTCTGTATGGTTGCAGCTTGACCAGCACCAAATCTCCAAATCCTCTTAATTGTTTCAAATTACCAGGCTGAGGCCAATTAAGTACAGCTTCCAGTTTGTTAACATCCATAGCTACACCAGATCCAGATAGGGTATGACCCAAGTAATCAATTTCCTTAACTCCAAAGGAACATTTTGAAAATCTAGCATAAAGCTGATGTTGCTGTAATATCCTCAAAACAACCTCAAGATGATTCAAATGATTCTGCCAGCTTGAACTATAAATTAAAATGTCATTAAAGAAGACAAGTACAAATTTCCTTAAGATTCCTTTAAAAATCTCATTCATTAAGCTCTGGAATGTAGCCGGTGCATTTGATAACCCAAATGGCATTACTAGCCATTCATAATGTCCATGATGGGTTCTAAATGTTGTTTTATATCTATCTTCAGGTTTTAATAAAATTTGGCGGTAACCCGACCTTAAGTCAAGTTTAGAGAAAAACACAGCTCCATATAACTCATCAATTAACTCATCCACAGTAGGAATAGGGAAGGTATCCTTGATAGTTATGGCATTCAAAGCCCTGTAATCAGTGAAAACTCTCCATGATCCATTTTTCTTTTTAACTAGAATAATGGGAGATGAAAATGGACTTTTACTTGGCTGAATAAGCCTTCCTCCAACATTCCAGCTACTAACTTCTCAATTTCCTCCTTTGACTGTAAGGGTATCTATAAGGCTTCACCTTAACTGGACCAGATCCTTCTATCAGAGATATAACATGATCATGTGATCTATTAGGGGGCAATGTTTGAGGTGTATCAAATATACTACTATAAGTATGTAATAGTAATGCTAATTCAGGTTTCATGTCTCCAGGCAACTCCAATAAGGGAAATTGATACTCACTTGGTTTTTGTAACTGCATACTGAAAACTTCAGCAATGGAGTCAGTCTGTACTAACCTCCTTATGTGATGAAACTGAGCCTGAACTGGTCCAGTAGGTATTTCTCCTTGCAGCACTACCATCTTGTCATTCATCATGATCTTTAATTGCAAGGCATCATAATCAGCAATGTGGGGACCAATTGTCTTTAGCCAACTTGCTCCCAAAATTAAATCAGCTCCAGAAATCGGCAATAAAAATACAGGTAATTTGAAAGCATTCCCTTGTACTTTAACCAGTAAGTCCTGCACCAAACCCTCAGCAGTCATGTAATTTCCATTTCCCACCATCACCTTGAACATTGGAGCTGGTTGAATTGGCAATTTTAGAAATTTAGCTACCCTCGGTTGCAAGAAATTATCAGAACTCCCTCCATCCACTAGGACTGTTACAGGTAGTTTATCAATATAAGCCATGAATCGTATGGTTCCAACTCCTGTCCCTCCCTTTAAGGCACTCAAAGATAAGTGATGATCAGTACTGTTCTCCTGCAATACTCCCTCTTCAGCCTCATATGTTGACATATCAGTTCCTTCCAATTCAGAAGAATCAACATCCTCCAATTGCAAGGAGAGAATTTGCCTGTTTGGGCATCTATGGCTGAAAGAAAACTTCTCATCACAAAAGTAACAAAGTCCTTTTTCCCTCCTCAACTGCATCTCAACTGTGCTTATTTTCTTAACATTTGGTGGTTTTAATGGTGGAACATTAGGTGTGGGTAATAATGGTGGTAAGTTGGATCTTGGTGTTGGTTTAGGATTGTTTGTAAAAGTTGTAGTCGTAGATGGTGAATATCTGGTGGTATGTGCTGTGTAATGTGATTTTGTAATGTTACTTTCACTTGTAGGAATATATTTATCTTCATACAACTTAGCCAAGCTTACTGCTCTCAATAAGGAATTTGGAGCCATAGCTATTACATCTCTTCTTATCTCTTTCGTTAATCCACTTATAAAGCAATTAAGCAACATTTTCTCAGTTAATCCCTTAGATCTGTTTGCAAGCGACATGAATTTCAGATGGAACTTAGCAACAGAACCTGATTGTTGCAATTTGAACAACTCCCCCATGGGACAATCGAACGGAGATGGTCCGAATTGAGACTCTAGTGTCAAAATATCAAGACAAAAGTAAACATATTATAATATGACACAATGTTTGTAGAAAAGCTTGATACTATTCTTCAGCAGCCTCCCTTTCTTAAATAGGTGGCAGAGCATATATTTTACATTAATATGACAGATTATTGGGAATATACAATTAAGAGAAGGATTACAGGAGATTTGTTGTTACAATAATAATTATCAAAGATTCCTAACAGCTAATCTATAAAAGATAATAAAATATATTTATGCCTATTAACCTATTAACATCCCCCCTCAAATTGATGCTGGTAAGTTAACCAGCAACAATTTGCCAACAAGAAACTGATGGCGCTGCCTAGTCATAGCTTTCGTAAATATATCAGCAACTTGAAGATCTGTGGAGATGTAAGGGAGAGAGATAACATTACTGGTCAAGGCTCCCTAATATAGTGACAATCCACTTCAATATGCTTGGTACGTTCATGGAATACAGGATTTGCAGCAATCTGAATAGCACTTATATTATATCAACATGAAGAGGTGTAGGGTTAGGTTGTAAAAAACCAAGTTGCTCCAAAAGACTACGTAACCACACAACTTTAGCATAAGCAGACGACATTGAACGATATTCAACCTCAGTAGAAGATTTAGAAACACGATCTTGCTTCTTACATTTCCAAGAAATTAAGGCACCACCAAGAAACATACACCAACCTGTAGTAGACCTATGAGTATCTGGACAACCTGCCCAATCCGCATCACTGTATACCATAAGCTTTAAGGATGAGTCTTTCGAAAAGAATAACCCACGTGTAGGTGATCCTATAAGATAGCAGATAATGCGACGAACAGCAACAAAATGAAGATGCCGAGGAGAAGACATAAACTGGCTGACTTGGTGAACAGCATATGAAATGTCAGGCCTAGTTGTTATTAGGTATATAAGACTACCTACCAAACGCCGATAGAGAGTTGGATCTGACAAAAGATCTCCTTCATCTTTCCTGTATTTAACATTTACTTCCATAGGAGTATCAACTGGAGTAGTTCCATCTAAACCCGCCAAATTGATCAAATCCAGAATATACTTTTGTTGGTTTAAAAAAATACCATTAGATCGATGATGTACTTCTAATCCTAAAAAGTATGTAAGTTGTCCAAGATCTTTCATGCGAAATGTTGCATGTAGTTCAGCTTGCAGCTTAGTAATTAGTCCATTATCAGTTCCCATAATGATGAGATCATCCACATAAACCAAAATGAGAACTATATCCATGGAAGACTTGTGAAAGAAGAGAGAATAATCATATTGACTCTATGTGAAGGAGAACTTAAGGAGCGTAGTACGAAACTTCTCAAACCATGCCCGAGGAGCCTGTTTAAGCCCATACAAAGAACGTCGTAGTTTACAAACATAAGTAGAAGAAGAAGAAGTCATACCAGAGGGAAGTTTCATGTAAATTTCTTCTTTGAGATCACCGTGAAGAAAAGCATTTTTTACATCCATTTGATGCAATGGCCAAGATTGAGAAGCAACAATAGCTAGGATAGTCCGAACTGTGGTCATCTTGACAACAGGAGCAAATGTCTCCTCATAATCAATGCCATATTCCTGTTTATTACCAAGAGCCACTAATCAAACTTTATAGCGATCCAAAGAACCATCAAAGCGAAACTTGATGGAGAAAACCCATTTACTTCCAATAGGTTTCACTGTGGGAGGGCAACACACAATGTCCCAAGTGTGATTTTCTTGTAGTGCCTGTAGTTCTTCCTTCATTGCCTTTTTCCAACATTCATGTTCCATAGGCTGTGTATAACTAGAAGGAATAGAAATGGAAGACAAGGTAGTTGATAAAGATACAGGTGTAAAAAAACCATACCAATCAGGGGGTTTAGATAATCGAGTGGACCGACGAAGGGGTAAAACAGGATCTGGTGCAGGAGTAGTGACAGGATCTAGTGCAGGAGTAGTGACAGGATCTAGTGCAGGAGCAGTAACAGGATCTAGTGCAGGAGCAGTAACAGGATCAAGAGTAGGGGTAGAATCATGAAGGGTACCAGAAGGATGGTGACGACGTCTTTCCACACAACCTGTGAAGAATCTGAAAAATGTGGCATAAAAGATAAAGAGGAAGATGATGGTGCAACATATGATGAAAAGAAATACTGATTTTCAAAGAAAACCACATTCCTGGAAACTCTAATGCGACGGGCATGAGGATCATAACAAACATACCCTTTTTGAGTAAGAGCATATCCTAGAAAAGCACACTTAACAGATTGGGCAGTTAGTTTATTACGTTCATGAATAGGAAGATGTACAAAACAAACACAACCAAAAATACGAAGATCAGAGTATGAAGGTGAATGCCCAAACATCTTAAAAAAAGGAGAAACATTATGTAGGGTAGGAGAAGGTAACCTATTTATTAAGTGAACAGCAGTAGAAAGTGCTTCATACCAAAAACGAGGAGGAACATATGATTCAAGTAGAAGAGTGCGTACAACATCAAGAAGATGACGGTTCTTTCTTTCGGCAACACCATTTTGTTGTGGTGTGGAAGGACAAGAACGTTGAGATATGATCCCCTTATTTTGAAGAAAACTCTGAAATTCATTAGACATATATTCTCCTCCAGAATCCGATCTTAAGACTTTTATATTAGTAGAAAATTAAGTCTTAATAAAGGATAAAAAGATTTAAAAATAGAGAAAACTTTTGCCTTAGACCGAAGAAAATATACCAAAGTAAATCTACTATAGTCATTTATGAAAGTAACAAAATACTTATAACCCGCATGAGAAACAACAGGTGAAATCCCCCAGACATCACTATGAATAATATCAAAACAATGATTTACACGGGATGCATTATGTGGAAATGGTAAAGTTTTACTTTTACCAAGTTTACATGTAGAACAATCAAAAGAAACAGAAGAATTTTTACTGCCCAAGGAACCAGATTTGAACAAAGTACTAAGTACTTGAAAATTTGAATGACCTAAACGATTATGCCACATTTTATTCATTTTTCTATCATCAATACAAACTTGAGAAATTAAAGAAAAAATATGACAATTTGTGGAAGGAGATAAGTATAATGGAAAGAGTCGTCCCACTTTAGGTCCCTTTAGGATGATCTTCCCGGACACTTGATCCTGCACAACACAACCAGAACGAGAAAATTGGACATTACAATCATGATCAACTAATTGGCCAACAGATATAAGATTTGTGGAGAGACTGGGAGACACAATAACATTAGTCAAAGAAGAAGAAATATCACCAATAGCACTAATAGGCAAAGAGTTCCCATTAGTAGTGTGAATTTGCTGATTACCATCATAATTTTTCACATTGGATAAAGACATAGAAGAATTTGTCATATGGTTAGATGCTCCAGAATCCACATACCAAGGTTGATAAGAAAAGTGAGGGTTACCTGAGAGACCAAAGGCAGAAAAAGCAGACATAATCATTTGTTGTACCATTTCAGGGGTAAGTGTGTTTGCAGGAGGTGTAGGTACAGAAGTTGAAGCAGGCAATGTAGGAAGACTAGAAGCATCAACAGAGGCGTGATAAGCAGTTTTGTGCTTCTTTTCAAGACGAATTGGACAAGTTGTGATATGATGCCCTTGATGTTTGCAGTAATTACAGAACTTTTGTGGGCAATCCTTGACAACATGACCAAATCCTTTGCAACTGTAGCATTGGACAGAACGCATATTTCTAGTCTTATTCTTTCTTTGTGCTGCATAGGCCACATGAACAGGAGCATTCGAGTTGGTATTATGCTCCATGGCTGCGTGTGTGGCTATGCGTTGTTCCTCTCGAAGAAGTTCACTCAAGCAAGCATCCAAAGTTGGCACTAGGTCTTGGTTCATCAGACTAGAATGAGTGACTTCAAATTCAGATCGCAGCTTCATCAAAAATTGATCTCTCTTACTGGTCTCATGTACTGTTTGGATAGCCGAGAGGGCTGCACCAGAAATACCATTATAAATAATATTTGAATATTCAGCCCAAAGATTCTGAAAACCAGAAAAATATTCCTCAATTGATAGACTTCCTTGTGTGAAATTGGCCATCTCATACTCCAATTGAAATCTCCGAGCTGCATTGACTTGATGATAAACCTTTTTCAAATAATCCCACATATCCTTAGCAGTATTATAAGGCCTAAGATTAAGAATAAATTGAGATTCAACAGAGCTAAGTATCCAACTCATGATTTGGGCATCTTTGGTTTCCCATTTTGCCAAATCCGCTGGATTTGTAGGTGCTGGAAGTGTGCCATCAATATGACCCCATAATTCTTTTTCTTTGACAAATAATTTAAATTGAAATTCCCAAGCAGAATAATTTTTGCCATTAAATCGAACAAGAAAAGAATCAGACTTATCATAAGACATGATGAAAAAAAAAATTCTCAGAAACAAAACCTGATTGCAAACCTTGTGTTTACTCTAGATCACCCAGAAAAATTCCAAGGTACAAGACCAAAATACAACAGAACCACTAAACAGAACCACCAAAGGGAACCACCAAAGGGAACCACCAAAGGGAACCACCAAAGGGAACCACCAAAGGGAACCACCAAAGGGAACCACCAAAGGGAACCACCAAAGGGAACCACCAAAAGGAACCACCAAAGGGTTGAATGACAAATAGTGTCAAGACAAATTTTATTGCCTTACACAACTCTAATCACGAACCTT
>BDMB01000065.1:550585-552246 GCA_016859785.1 Macrotyloma uniflorum | reverse complement strand
TCCGAGCTGCATTGACTTGATGATAAACCTTTTTCAAATAATCCCACATATCCTTAGCAGTATTATAAGGCCTAAGATTAAGAATAAATTGAGATTCAACAGAGCTAAGTATCCAACTCATGATTTGGGCATCTTTGGTTTCCCATTTTGCCAAATCCGCTGGATTTGTAGGTGCTGGAAGTGTGCCATCAATATGACCCCATAATTCTTTTTCTTTGACAAATAATTTAAATTGAAATTCCCAAGCAGAATAATTTTTGCCATTAAATCGAACAAGAAAAGAATCAGACTTATCATAAGACATGATGAAAAAAAAAATTCTCAGAAACAAAACCTGATTGCAAACCTTGTGTTTACTCTAGATCACCCAGAAAAATTCCAAGGTACAAGACCAAAATACAACAGAACCACTAAACAGAACCACCAAAGGGAACCACCAAAGGGAACCACCAAAGGGAACCACCAAAGGGAACCACCAAAGGGAACCACCAAAAGGAACCACCAAAGGGTTGAATGACAAATAGTGTCAAGACAAATTTTATTGCCTTACACAACTCTAATCACGAACCTTGCTCTTGATACCATGTCAAAATATCAAGACAAAAGTAAACATATTATAATATGACACAATGTTTGTAGAAAAGCTTGATACTATTCTTCAGCAGCCTCCCTTTCTTAAATAGGTGGCAGAGCATATCTTTTACATTAATATGACAAATTATTGGGAATATACAATTAAGAGAGGGATTACATGAGATTTGCTGTTACAATAATAATTATCAAAGATTCCTAACAGCTAATCTATAAAAGATAATAAAATATAAAATATATTTATGCCTATTAACAGAGCTCGCATCAGTTGAGGCCAAGACGCAATTGCTCCCATTCTTTGCAGCATTTGGAACCAAGGTACCACATCTCCTTCAAAATGCATTACTGCAGTTTCTACCCTTGAAGCATTTGTTGTGTTATGGTAATTGTAAATTTTCTCTACCTTAAAGATCCAAGACATTACAGAATTAGATCCATCGAAATGGGGAAATTCCAAGGCAATTTCCTTCATCGTTGTTTGAAAAACCTCAACACTCAAGTTCGAGTTCTCTTCGTGTGGCGGTGATTCATTGCCATAAGTCGTTGCCAAATCTTGTCCAATGCCTCCTGAATCTTGGCAAACTTAGCATCATTTCCATCATTGTACTCCTTCTGTTGTCGATCGCGAGTTTCCAATCTCTCCAGTATACGTTGGATCTCACTTCCCTGGGTTTTCAATTCCGTTTGTAATTCCTTCAATCTGGTATTTTCCGCCATGAAGAGTCAATGAAAGCACCAATGTAACAGTAATTATACTTCCAGAATTATAATGATCCGAATATAACAGTAATTGTTCAACACAAATTACTTGAAACGGCAGAATTAACATCAACAAAACTTATGAAACAACAAGGATAAATGGAAAAGGGAAAAATGTGCAAAAATGTGCGAACACGATCGATTATCTTCAGATGAACCTGACAGCAAGAATAAGCAGAATCAGGGTCAGGAGTGTATCAGAGGAGATAGAGTAAGAATAATAAGAGATAAAGAAGAAATTAGAATTAGGTCATACCACCAACGTTCCCTCCTTAGGTCACAAAATTCCTTAAAAGGAAATTCCTTATGCG